>JASEVX010000002.1:56268583-56291607 GCA_031761405.1 Serripes groenlandicus
AAATTTTGAGTATGAGGTAAAGGGTCAATGTAATCCATAGCAATCACAAAATCTCTAATTTTAGCACAAACATGTAGTATCTAATCACAGTCATATTAACTAAAGCTTTAAAGCTTATGGATTATAACAAGATTAGAATGGCTGATAAATCTAACTTTCTATGATATTCTATGTCCTATACATGTGTTACGGTCTGAACTTGTACACAGTTGGAGATACTTCATGTAAGCAGCCCGGTTAGCTCAGTAGGTAGAGTACTTGCCCTGAAAGCGAGAGGTCCCGGGTTCGAGCCCCGAACTGGCTGCATGTTATTCTTTCCTTGTGACACATGTATATATCTATATATCTAACCATAATCATATTGCACATGTATCCTTTTTTCTGACATTCTTTGCAGCTTTACATGGATGGCCAACGCTTAATACTACATCATTACCATTTGCTAGAAAAGAGAAACAAGCACAGAGGGATTTCATGTCTTTAAATAAAGCAGCAGTCTCTGCAGGTAAAAATCTTGGTGTGGTATACTGAAGTTCCCCACTTGCAGATGAATTTTGACACCTCAGGAGCTGACAACTTTTGAAAAATTTGTGGCAAAAAGAGAAGTTGCTCATGAAATTTTCATATTCCAATTTCTTTGGCTTGGCCAATATTCTATCCAACGTTTGACAAAAGTCAAGGCGACCGGTGTCATTTGACCTTCACCATTGGGCTATTAATCTATGTGGAAAAGCAGACAGTTGCTTGGAAAGATTGTTGTGAGGAGTACTGGTGTAAGAAAGCCAGGAAACACCTGGGTAGGTGAACTCGTCTAAAAAATGGTTGAAAACAGCATAAAACTCAGAGGTCCAGATAAGGAGGGGTTAATAGCTCTTTTCCCCACAATATCTCTCTCATTATCCAACCAAACACTATGTTGCGGGTACTCAAAAGAATCGTCTCAATGAGACTATTCTTTTAAGTCACCACAACATAGTGGATAAAATAAGGATTTTAGAAGCAAAACACTCCTTATCTAGAGCTCTGGTAAAACCCCAATTTATCAATCATTGAATATAACTCAGTAAGGTTTATAATTGATTGCATACTTGAAAAGTGACCTAAGAATATTTGCTGACAATGTTATTGGACTCTAAACTGCTTTTTTTTATTATTAATTTATCAAATTAGATTTTGAAAAGCTTTATCAGTTTTTAACCGTTTTCCACATGTGAAAAATCTGCAGTAGTCGACTGTGCAAACATTTTGGTAAAAATAAGGAACCTCTCTATAAATAGAAGTATTATCATTGAATAGAGTTGAAAACATTTTGGCAAAGTTTCTCCTTGCCACAATGCTTTCAGAATTCATCTACTGCAGAGGCTAAAGAATGCATCTGTATGTGGGAAAGGATTGGTTTCCTCGATCATGACTTATATATTGAAAACCTGTTCTAGGTCAAGAATGATTTATGATATGTGTAATGTTCTTTAACAATTTTAGCATTATGAAAAATCTTTTTCCACAAACAACAAAATGTTCTGTAGATGACTCTTAAAATGTCTTATTTATGCTGGTATCTCTTTATTGAAAAAATGTAATTATTGACTTAAGACTTGAAAACATTATGGTAAATAGAAAAATTGCTCTCAATGCCACAATGTTTTCAAAAGTCATATGCTGCAGATGCATCAAAATGTGCCTGTAAGTTTGAAAACTTAATACATGTAGTTTTAAATGTTTTTTAAAATTGCTCTTATAGCTGCTGTTTTTAAACTGAAATTATTTTGCAAATGGTAATAAACTCAATTCAATCAATTAACAATCTGTCTGAAATTGTATTATATGACTATATATCTATAGGGACCTTCGGTCTCATGAGATATTAATTTTCCCACGCTCCTAGTAGTATAATACAAACCAACATATCACTACTGCAGCGTAATTTTCCTTTTTTTATATACCTTGTATACAATGTAACTTAACCCTTTCCCTCATACCACAAATCTGCAGCAGACGACTTTGAACATATTTTGTCAAAAAATGGAAAATATCTATAATTGAATGGATAACCTATGACAAAAAGTGGAAAACATTGTGGCAAAAGGAGAAATTGCACGTTTTGTGCAATTTCTTCTTTTGTCACTATGTTTTCAAAAAGCCGTCTGCTGCAGAGGCGTTAGAAAGCGTCTATATGAGGGAAAGGGTTAAGAAAGAATAAAGAATTTTAAATATTTTCAATAATGAATTAATAAAATTTACACATTAAATACAATTTATGAATTGCATGTGAATGATGTCTAACTAGTGCACTTTAAATGATGTGAACTCATTTTCAATGTTGTCACATCATAATTCAGTGGTTGTCGCATTATTATATTTGTTACTGTATTAGACCTAGTCAAATTATGAATTTTAATTGGTCAGGTTGTATTTGGGCAAGACAATCTGCATGTTATTGCACTGGAAAACGTGCATTTATCTAACAAACTATATTATTTGTCAAATTGGCAGGTTTAGTAAGTGCCCCTGATCAGTATACGTTTAGAGCGACCCACGATGTCCGTCGTAAGACAGAAAATGAAGACAACCAGAGGAGCAGAACAAGAAGAATGCCTCCGTCAATGGTGTATGGTATCTCAACAAGGTGGGTACACTTTCTCCAATAACCATTAAACCTTTCAATCATATAGACGCTTTCTGACGCCTCTGCAGCAGACAGCCTTTTGAAAACATAGTGACGAAAGAAGAAATTGCTCAAAACGAGCAATTTCTCCTTTTGTCACAATGTTTTCCACTTTTAGTCATATGTTATCCATTCAATTATAGAGATTTTCTATTTTTTGACAAAATATGTTCAAAGTCGTCTGCTGCAGAATTGTCATATGAGGGAAAGGGTTAATGGCATTTAGAACCTTTCAAAGCTCTGCAGCAGGTGATTTTTCTTTTTTTTTGAAATTTCTCATTTTCTCACACAATATTAAACTTCTTACTGAAATTGAACTCTTCTGTATGTGTCCTACATTAATTGTTAAATGTTTATTCTCAGATATTCTAAAAAAAAATCTTCAACTCTTAAACTTTCATATCGTATCTCCGCAAACAATTTTTATTATCATAATTATTGGATCGAGTTAAAAATGTTGTGGCAAATGGAGCAATTTCTAAACATGAGCAATTATTCCTTTTGCCACAATAAATTCAAAAAGTCGTCAGCTGAAAAATGAAAATGTGTCAAAATGCGTCTGCAAAACGGGAAATGGTTATCATTTTTCTTTTGCAAATGGGTCAAGTTTCCTCTATGTAGATTATGGGTTATATGTGAAGATTTTGGTTCAAGGTAATTTGTTTTCATTAAATATGAGTTGTTTTGCTAACAGATGTTGTATTTTCATTTCCAGACCATCAACTCCAATTTTTGACCTCCTGGAACACAAATACCAAGATAAATGGCTCCAACAAAGACGTCAGCTGGAAATTGCCAAGCGCCAGGAAGAAAATAAGGTAAATAACTCCCATTGTATTTAAATTTCTATACAGTTTTTAAGGCACAGTTGACAAATTAATTTTTGGATTTACACATTCTAGACCACAGGTATATTCAAGAGTTGCATGGACAGCAGTTTTCAACAATTAAAAAATTGTTGCACTCATGTTGTTGGTAAATCTTTAATTTCCCTTCATAGAGAATTGCATGAATTGTTTTTGCACATAAATCCAAGAGACATGAATACACAAGTTACTAGTTGCGTTATTTTATAGTTATTAACCCTTTCCCACATTTGCAGCTGATGACTCTAAAATATGTGGAAAAATCTATTCAAATGTTAATGAAATTATGACATTGAGTTTTAAAACATTGTGGTAAAAGGAGACATTGCTCATGATGAGAAAGTTTACCTTTTACTTTAATGTTTTCAAATTTCATCTGCTGTCGCTGTGTCAAAATGCGTCTGTATGTTGGAAAGGGTATAGCATTTTGTTTTATAATTAAAATATGAGCGGTGCTCCAGGAAAACCAACCTTGACGTAATAATTACAACTTTTAAAAAAAAAACCTGCTTGTGCATCCATGCTAAGGTTTGAAATGGATATGGCTTTAACCCTTTCCCTCATACGACAATTCTGCAGCAGATGAATTTGAACATATTTTGTCAAAAAATAGAAAATCTCTATAATTGAATAGATAACCTTTGACTAAAAGTGAAAAACATTGTGGCAAAAGGAGAAATTGCTCGTTTTGAGCAATTTCTTCTTTTGTCACAATGTTTTCAAAAAGCCGTCTGCTGCAGAGGCGTTAGAAAGAGTCTATATGAGGGAAAGGGTTAAAGCAGTTTCCTAAAGGTTCTATGACTAATTAGTGAATAGTGCAGATCCAAATATGACTGTGTGGATGTACTTTCAGATCTGAATCTATGCTGGTCACAAATACCTTACTATTTATTTTTGCTGAGTGCGGCTGATATATAGTTTAAATGTGCCAGTTTTTGCAATAATGATGTTTGTTTCAATAAAATGGCATGACATGAAGACCTTTAAATTAGCATGGAGATACTTTTAGGACAGTACTTAGGGCACATTGATTGATTGGTTCACAGACTATTCTAATTACCAATTTATTCTAATTTTGCAAAATATTGTTTTGTAGTTTTCAAAATGTTGTCAATCAAGAGCCTATTGTAACTGGGTTGTTCTACTGAATAATGATTTTTTTTGTTAATTTCTCAAATATATGCGTACTAACCCATTTCCATATCAACAAGTCTGCAGAAGATGACTGTAAGAATATCTTGGCAAAACCATGAAAAATCTTGAAAAATGAAGCATTTTAATAGAAAAGAGTTTAAAACATTGTGGCAAAAGGAATGATTGCTCTTGATGAAGAATTTTTCCTATTTGCATTTATGTTTTTAAAATGTGTCTGCTGTAGACACATCAAAATATGCCTGCATACTGAAAAAGGTGAAACCCTAACTTATCAGGTATAAAAAATAGGTTTATATCTATTGTATAATGGAAATGAGGTATAGGTACAAATACCTCTTCTACAGCATTGCTTTGAAGCCGGCTTTTATAGTGACATTGGTAGAGCAGTAGGCTTTTTCTCAAAGTTGAGCAATGTATATATGGCAGTTAGTGCCTGGATGGGTGACCTACTGTGGCTTAACTTAGTAATGGACCTGGTACACAAAAAAACTGTTTCAATTCTACATCAAATACAAAAAATAACTAATAGCATATTGTTATACATAAACTAGAGTAAAAAACAAAACAAAACAGTATCTGTCTAAGTTAGAATATTGGTATTTTAGTATCAACTTGGTATTTGAACACAATTTTAATTTATTGGTGAACATGAAATTGGTATGCGGTTTTCCTCGATGGTTGATTTCATAATTAATTACTGACCCTAGCATGTCCCTATAAGGGAAAGGGTAAGAATTTACCTTTGACATACCAGTGTAGGTATAATTTACCTGTTTTATTTAGTGGAGAGAAATGCATGTGTATGATAAACAATGCATGTTTGTTTACAATGGTAACCTTTGATTTACACACTTTGATATTTAGATGGGCAGAGGTAGCCACTCCGCTGGAATTTTGAGTGATATTGTGAGTGGTTTTTATTACAAACAAATATACATACACACATGTGAGAAGCCTACCTAACTTTTAGATTTAGAACAGTATGAAAGAAAATATTATAGCAATGTTAACTGAATTAAATAATTATTAATATTTAACACTCTTCATAATTATACATGCCTATGCCTAAACACTTAACAGAGCATTGTGCACAATTTACGGTAATTTTGTTAACCCTTTCCCTCATACGACAATTCTGCAGCAGACGACTTTGAACATATTTTGTCAAAACATAGAAAATCTCCATAATTGAATGGATAACCTATGACAAAAAGTGGAAAACATTGTGGAAAAAGGAGAAATTGCACGTTTTGTGCAATTTCTTCTTTTGTCACTATGTTTTCAAAAAGCCGTCTGCTGCAGAGGCGTCCGAAAGCATTTATATGAGGGAAAGGGTTCAAAGTTAGCAAATTAATCCTTTGCCACATATTATACAGTCTGTGAAACAAGGTCTTTAACTCAACTACATATTTTTTCATTCATTAATAGAGATTTTCTATATTTTTGTTGAGATGTTTCTAAACATTGTTGTCTGCTGCAGAATTGTTGTAGGAAAAAAAAATCTGCTGCAGACATCTTTGAAAATATCAAGTACAAAATATAGAAAATCTTTATAAATGTATGAAAGTAGTATGAGCAAATTTTTCCTTTTTCAACAATGATTTCAAAAGTTGTCTGCTTCATATGTGCCAGAATGACTCTGAATGAGGGAAAGGGTTAACAAATCTGCAGCAGACGACTTTGAAATCATATAATGACAGAAAGATGAAAAATGTACATAAAAGATTGCTTAATTATTAAATAAAGTTGAAAATATTGTGGCCAAAGGAGAAAGTGAGCAATTTCACCTTTGGCCACAATGTTTACAAAAGTCGTCTGCTGCTATTGCTTCAAAAGGTGTCTGCAGGTGGAAAAGGGTTTAACATCCACAGCTATTTAACTCCAGTTGAAAGCCTTGGAACTACTGATAATTAAAAACAAAGGAACGAAGAATTACCAATTAATTTTTTTTTTTTAAATCACTTACTTTTCGACCTATACTTGACCTTCATTAGTACCTTCATCAGGGTTTTAGAATTATAATTCAAATAAGAATGACTATTTTGACAATTTAAAGCTGGCTTTTCACATGTACATTGACTCATTCACTCTATCATGGTGTACTGTGGAATTTTCTCCTTTTTTTGTGGTGCTTCCTCTTTTTTATAATTTCTATCATGGTATTTGGGTTTGAAGAATCATTTAACATTTTGCCTGTGTTTAATTCTTCCCACCTAAACTTCTGAAATGGACAAAGTTAACCCTTTACCTCATATGACAATTCTGCAGCAGACGACTTTGAACATATTTTGTCAAAAAATAGAAAATCTCTTTAATTGAATGGATAACCTATGACTAAAAGTGGAAAACATTGTGGCAAAAGGAGAAATTGATTGTTCTGAGCAATTTCTTCTATTGTCACTATGTTTTTAAAAAGCTGTCTGCTGCAGAGGCGTCAGAAAGCGTCTATATGACGGAAAGGGTTAAAACAACTAACATTAAAATGCTGTTTCTTTTCTTAGCGAGCTTGTCAAAAAGAATAAAGTTATGATATTATCGCCTTAGTATTGTTCTGGATAACATGGTGTTATTTCTACCCCTTGCCGACATGGATTGAAAATAGATAGTTTTGTTGCAGTTGCTTCTTTCGATTTTGCTGTTTTGACATGAAAATAAAACTAACCGATTGTTGTTTTAGAGTTAACTTAAGAAATGCCTTTTAGCTATTCTAGAAGTGGAGTATCCACAATCAATTGTAATTCAGAGGATTAATTAAGGAAGAGAAAACGGGTCTTGCTTCCATAATATCTCTGTTAGCACTCATTAAAATCTATGTTGTGGGTACTCAAAAGAATCGTCTCACTGAGATGATTCTTTTGAGTACCCACAAAATTGGGTTTGGAGGTAGGTCAAGTCAAGGTTTTTGTACATGTATGCATATCTAGCGTTCTGTAATTATAATGTTTCACTTTATCAAATGAAAAACCTTTTGTAGATTTGATAGAGAATAATCAATAGATATTGAACAGTGGCAAACATGAGTAAAATTCTTCAAACTTGCTATAGGTTCACAACATTTTTTAAAGATTTATATTAGAAGAGTGTAGAACATAGATGATGGTATGAGGTGGACTGTGATTTATAGTAAGTCTTGTTAATCAGGACAAAAAATGTATTCTTTATTATTATGTTCTTTGACTTTGTTACTCATCAAGGAATGGAAATAATTTATAAAACATTTCTTTAGGAAACAAGATTTATTAGGGTCCATACAGTAGTTAGATGGCTATGAGAAACAAGATTTATTAGGGTCCATACAGTAGTTAGATGGCTATGAGAAACAAACAGTAGATATCTACATAAGGATGTCTCTGTCAAATTAAGAAAAATAAAAAAATAAAAAGATTTTTTTTTCAATCTATGATTTGTACACTTGATGTTTTATTATTCATTCTCTGTAAGCAATGCTGAACATTTTAGATACTAACATGTAATTTGTTCACTCCTCTATTGTCTATTCATGTTGCCTGCCTTGGCAAAGGGACACATAGTGTTCACTTCTCCGTCATCTGTCCGTCTGTATGCTGTAACATGTTGTCAGGTGACACGCATGTTTCTCCAACACTCTTGTTTCAAAATATATCGTCACAATGCTGTTTTAGATTTGAAAATAACACCCTAACAATCTTAACTTTCAGACAATATAACCCATTGGCTCTGTACAACACATATGGAATATTTTCCCTGATACAGTTGTCTTTTGAAGCTTTAGCACCAGACACTAGGCTTTTGAAAACATTTTGGGAAAATGGTAACATACTTAAAACGACATCTGTGAATTGCTCATTATATTTTTGGGTATTTATTCCCTTTGCAATAAGCTTAGACTCTGCTCCGGTTGTAAATCTGTATAAAACTGATTGGATACTTTGATGTCTGTAAATAGAATTTTATTCATAATAAAATTAGTTCATTAACCCCTTCCCACCTGCAGACACATTTGATGTATTTGCAGCAGACACTATTTTGAAAGATTTTGTCAAAAGGGGAAATTGCTCAATATGAGCAATTTCTCCTTTTTCCCAATTGTTTTCAACTCTATTCCAGAAATACACTGGTAGAGATTTTGTAGATTTGTTGTATGCTGGAAAGGGTAAATGATATATTGATCTCTATGGATCAATCACCTGAATAAGGATTTCAGAATAAGACACAAATTAATTTGTAAAGTGTGTAAGAAGATGGCCCTCAATGTTTTCAAATGAAATCAAAGGAAATTGTTTTGCATGTAAATGGCACATAAAATGAAAAGCAATTTCGATTTTAAACCCTGTGCTAAATCAATATATATCAACCAAATAAAGTTTATGACAAGTTTATTAGATTAAGTCCTTTCATATTATATTATACATGTTTTTATGAATGAATTCCATATAACTCGGGTATCATGTTTTGTTTTGTTGATGTTTTGCTTCAATTTGTCGCTCTTACAGATTGCCATGAAATTTCTCAGTATTGATTGTAAAATACAGTGGTTGCCTTATAATTGCAAAGGCTTTAAATTATATTTGTTTAAATATCACCATGTCCAACATAAAACAAATCGAGGGCTTGGCGTGAAACGGTTGTAACTAAAATTGGTATTTGTTTTACCAAGGTTAATCACCTCACCATAAAGTCTTTATAAGCGTTAAATCATTTTTCTTGGTAAACAATGGAAATGCTCGTTCTGAGCAATGGCACCTAAATTTGCATTGTTTACAAAGGGGTCAAAATTGCCCCTAAACCAGGGTTTTCAAAATAAGTTTTTAGTTACAACCATTTCATGCCAAGCCCTCGAATTAACTGCAGACAACTTTGAAAATATCGAAACTAAAAAATGGAAAGTTACTATTTATGTGATAGTTTAATCATTTGATAGAGTTGATATTTCTTTTTGAGAGGAATGTGTTTTTTGTCAATCTGTCATTTATGTTTTCGTCATTTTGTGATTTAATTTTTTTTATACATTTTTATCTATTTTTGCTTTCAATTTAATCAGCTAAAACAGGTTAGTTTAAGAAAGAAGTGGTAACGATGCATAGCTTAACTGGATGTTGAATTGTGTAGCCATGAAATAACTGGATGTTGATTTAGTTTGCAATTAAATATAAAAGTTAACTCTTTCCCTGTTTATTGCAATCTTGCTTTTAACACATGCTTTACAATCATTAGACGAAAAAATATTCATCAATCTAGAAAACTGAAAGATTTATATTGAAATTATTGCATTAAAAAGGTGAAATTGCTTGTTTTGAGCAATTTCACCTTTTATTGCAATGTTTTCAAAAGTCATGTTCAATGGCAGGTGTCAAATGTTTTCTGTGTGAAGTAATGGGTTAACCCTTTCCAAGGCACAATAAATCTGCAGCAGACAATTTTGAAAATGTCTATCAATAATATAAATCATGAATTATATTTATCGCTTAGAGTTGAAAAGATTGTTGAAACTGGAGTAGATTGCTTGTTATGAGCAATAACTCCTTTTGCCACAATGGTTTCAGATGTTGTCTGCTGCAGATGTGTCCAAATGGCCGTCTGCAGGTAAAAGAGGGTTAGCTTGTTTCCTAATCCAGTTGAGATTTTGATGCCTCTGTTGCAGACAAATTTAATTTGAAAACATTGTTGAAAAAGGACAAATTGCTTAAAGAAAAGGGGCATTTTCTTCTTTACTCCGAATGTTTTCAACCCTGTTTCATATGTATCCTACCATTCTGCTTAAGTTCAATGATTTTCATTGTAAGTTCTTTGGGGGTAGGGCCGTTTCTTAAAAAAAATGACATAAGATTTTTGATCGAGAGAACACTTAGCAGTTATATTTATGGGGTATAACATCTACTGGTATGTATAAAATGGGGAAGAGTTAATAATATTCATAGTGTACATCTTTAGCCTTTTTGTTCGCTTTTTTTTAAAAAGAGCCATTTGATATAATTTTACGAAGCTGTCTGTAACATTTTCATTTATTTCTTGTTTGTGGCTTTTGTTTTATTTGTTTATTCATAGTAATCAGATGTTTGTGATGTAATATTGGCTCATCATCTATGAAATTCTGTCATTGTTGTTTTTAGATGGGGGAGGGGATCTGTCATTGTTAAAATTCCCATTATTTAAAAAAAAAAAAATGTCTAGAGGGGCCTCCACATGTTTCAGCACAAAGCTTTAAACAATATTGAAGTCAGCAAACTCTATCAAATAGTCAATACTTGCATTGAATTCTTCAAGCACCACATTTATAAGTTTATGGTTAAATTTACACTGCCTTGGTAGGTAACACCGATGTTTGTTCATCTATTTAGAGTTTAAGTGCTGTGTAAACGTCTTTATGAATCATAATCTCTGAATATCACCAGTTTTATTGCAATGGTATAATTCTTAAATGATAAAGTGCTGCGTCACATCAATAGATTGCAATTTGGGAAAAAAATTAAATTGAAACAGCTCAGTGGCTACATTTGGATCAAGTTCTTGTTTAACCCTTTCCCTCATATAGACTCTTTCTGACGCCTCTGCAGCAGCTTTTTGAAAACATAGTGTCCTTTTCCACAATGTTTTCCACTTTTTGTCATAGGTTATCCATTCAATTATGGAGATTTTCTATGTTTTGACAAAATACGTTCAACGTCGTCTGCTGCAGAATTGTCGTATGAGGGAAAGGGTTAAGTCTTTAATTCCACTTGCAGACACATTTTCATGCATCTGCAGCACTGATGACTTTTATAATAAGCAATTTCTCCATTTGCAACAATGTTTTAAGCTAATCAATAAATTGTTTTCTTGATCTTGACCCCAGCTTGTTTGAGTCAAACATGAATAATCTACCAGTACACAGAAAAATTGGTCCTTGGTTAATCTCTTTATTCTTTTCCTTGAAAAATGTTCTCTGAGTAAATGAGCCATACCACACAAACACAAAATTATCAGAACTTGGCATGTAGTGAATATCCAGATAAGAATGCATAGTTTGTGCAGTCTGGTTCAGATTTTTTCTTTGTTTTGTAACTGATGTGTCTAGAACTTCAAGTATCTCATTCACTGATGTATCTGAGTCTTTGCTGTAGGCAGATATCAGTGGGTGTTTTGTTTTTGTTTATTTAACATTCCTTTTCCTTTCTTTAAGAGTTGAACCTTTGTCTAAATTCTCTATAAACGAAGGTTTAATTCTTTAACCCTTTCCCCCATACGACAATTTTGCAGCAGACAACTTTGAACATATTTTGTCAAAAAAATAGAAAATCTCTATAATTGAATGGATATGGATAACCTATGACTTAAAGTGGAAAACATTGTGTCAAAAGGAAAAATTGCTCGTTTTGAGCAATTTCTTCTTTTGTCACTATGTTTTCAAAAAGCTGTCTGCTGCAGAGGCGTCAGAAAGCATCTATATGAGGGAAAGGGTTAATAAATTAAAAACATTTTGGCAAAAGAAAAAAATCTCATCATGAGCAATTTTTCCTTTTGCCCCAATATTTTCAAACGTCATCTGCTACAGATGTGTCAAAATGAATCCACAAATGGAAAAGGTTTATTACACTAGTGTGTGTGTCTTAAAAACTAGTTCTTATAAGAATGGTAATCAATTAACAATGTTTGTAAATTTTCAGCGCTCAAAATGTTGTCTGCTTTAGTGGATATTTTGTGCATGTTATTGTCTTTGTAGAATAATTTCTCATGCCCAAGTGACTCCTGCTTTAAGATATTTTACATTTTTTCAGCAAAGAAAAAAACTTATTGCTTTGAAGGTAAAAGTTTGCATGGTGCCCAATATATAATTTCATAATTACTACAACTTTTGCAATATCTTTTTTCAAATGCAAATATGGCATATTTTTATAATCATTTCTATTATTAATAGTTTTACTTGTATTATTTTCAGTATAAATATTATTATCGATAAAAACTATTATTATTATCATTAAATATAGAATTTAATTATTGAATTAAAATCAGACAGTATAATTTTGATTCCTTCTCAACAATGGTTCTAAAGAAAGTACAAACTAAACTTATTATACCCCCAGATACATAGTATATGGGGGCTATATAGGAGTCACGCTTGTTGATCGGTCGGTTTGTCGGTCCGTTGGTCTGTGGACATTTCTTGTGAACACTATTTTTCAGCAACCCTTGGTCAGAATCCAATATAACTTCACAAGAATGATTGATACCAAGCCTAGTTGTGCATATTGTTGGCGTGTTGCACTGGAATTATTTTTAAATGAGTTATGGCCCCTTGAATGTCTCATACATATGTATATTGTCAGGCACCAGCTGGGGGTATTCATCACCTTCAGTGATATTTCTAGTTTATTATTTCCCTGAGTACTGCCTCGGTGTTGGAGCTGTAGATCATCCACTGCAGGTACAGGAGGTTGCGGGTTCAATCCCAGTCCGGTTCTTACCAAAGACTTCAAAAATGGTAGTAATAGGTTTCCCTCCTAGGTGCACAGGATTGTGGGGTAACATTTTGACTGATTCACGGTTGTCAGGATAAATAGACCAGTAGTACTCCAGGTTACTAACCCTGAAAACAATGATATATCTGAATTGTTGATAGCGGCGTATAACACCTTCCAAACTATTATTTCCCTGCTTACAAAAGTCACATGTTTGGAGAAAGAAAGTCCTGCTCATTCATATCCTCTGATTCCAATACACAGATTGTTGTCAGACTTAAATACTTAATTTCCCTCATACGACAATTCTGCAGCAGACAACTTTGAACATATTTTGTTAAAACATAGAAAATCTCCATAATTGAATGGATAACCTATGACTAAAAGTGGAAAACAATGTGGATAAAGGAGAAATTGCACGTTTTGTGCAATTTCTTCTTTTGTCACTATGTTTTGAAAAAGCCGTCTGCTGCAGAGGCGTCCGAAAGCGTTTATATACATGTGTGAAAGGGTTAAGTCATTGTTGAAAACGGCATTAAACCTGAATCAATCAATTATTTCTTTAAAAGAGTTACCATATCTTTTACTTAATGTTTAATCCTTTCCCACCTACAGACGCATTTTGATGCATCTGCAGCAGATGACTTTTGAAAGCATTTTGGCTAAAGGCTAAATTAGCAATGTCTTCTTTTGCCACAACATTTTCAACTCTTTCCAGTAAAAACACTTCCATTTTTAAAGAATTTTAATATATTTGCTTTGATATTTGTTAAGTTGTCTGCTGCAGATTTGTTGAATGTGGTAAAGGGTTAATTTGGATTGTCCAATTCATCATATTTGTAATGGCAGATTAATTTAATTCATCTTTCCTTGGGCATTTTCCAATTTTCCACATTATGTTAACCCTTTCCCTTTTACAACAATTCTGCAGCAGACGACGTTGAACATTATTTTATCAAAACATAGAAAATCTCAATAATTGAATGGATAACCTATGACTAAAAGTGTAAAACATTGTTGCAAAAGGAGAAATTGCTCGTTTCGAGCAATTTCTTCTTTTGTCGCTATGTTTTCAAAAAGCTGTCTGCTGCAGAGGCGTCAGAGAGTGTCTACATGAGGGAAATGGTTAATTTATACCACAGCGTACTCAAATTGTTGACTGTACACATATTATTACTGTATATCATTACTCTACCTGATCAATGAGCTTTTTATGTAATCTTTACCCGACTGTCCCTTTCTCTTTCTCCAATTCTATTGATTAGCCATATTGAGTATTGATTATTTCATTATTTAAAAGACCAAATTATATGCACCCCTTCTCCTTTTATACGTGGTCTACTTTTCATAATAAGAACAAAATACACACCCTTTCACCCATTTAACTAAAACATATATACTCAACAATAGATTAACCAAAGCATTTGCGACCGGTGTAGAACCTTATCAGCCTGCATGTTTGTGCAGTCTTGTCTGGATATGCACTGGTCACAAAATAAATGCAGAGACTTTTAAATATCAAGTTGAAAGGCAAACAGATCTTTATCTATATTTGTCATAACCACGATAAGGTTGGTTTTGCCTGCAGCACAGATCTTTTATTAGAATATTCTGGGTATTATTTTGTATGATTACATTCATGAACATAATTAATGATCATCATGACATGACATACAATTAAATAAGCCACACCACATGTATGAAAACTCATCATGCACCTCCATGCAGTCTGATCAGGGGTTTCACTGTCCTACACATAGTCATACAACATCCTGAAGTCCTCTGTTAAACACATTATCTCCCAAATGGTTTCTTTATAGTATTTTGAATACTTTCATTTTCATAATTTTATACTTTATCATCTTTCCTGCTGAAATGTTCAATTCTGTAAAATCTGAAAGTAGCATTTATAGATAGTAGCCTATTTTTCTTTTATTAATGTTTTGCCAGAGTGCACAGGACTATTTCATTAAAACATTTTTTTAAATAAAGTCGGTCTCAAACAAAAAGCATTTTCTTTCAATAACCAATACAAGTGTTAGTGTTTTTATTGCATTTGTATGTCTTTATTATAAATAGGTCTTGCAGGTAATACCCTTTCCGAGATACAAATCTGGGCAGTCCACTTTGTACATCGATGGAAATTTAGTGAATAGAGTTGAAAACATCAAAGAAAAGGTGAAATTGTTTTTTAAAAGCAATTTCTCCTTTAATCACCATGTTTTCAAAAGACGTCTACTGCAGATTTTGTTGTCTATGGGAAAGGCCCGGTTGAAAAGGTTTCCAATTGTTTTGTGTTATATTTGCATTATCCTGATATTCTGTTATCCTATTTTAAGTTCAAATGCAGACTATTCAGACCAAGATCAAACTGCACATTCACTCAGTCTATTTTTGGTCTTCACTGTTTTCTACTCATTTTATCAGTATTTAACACAGAACATGTAAACATGAAGGGGTCATAGTATCTGTTAATAAAATTGAGTGGGATAATGCTTAAACAATTACAAATTTAATGTGAATCTGAACTGTTTTTGTCATTTCTGTTACAGCAAAAGCGGTCCCCAGGCCAGGTATACGAGACCCGTGCCTCTTTACTGAGAACCTACCAGAACCCAGTTGACCCTGCACCATTATGGCAGATGCCAAAATTCACCAGAGAGGTAGGACATAGTTGTCACACTTTAATCCTCTGTCATCGGGAACCGATTTTGTGAGACCTCGGCAACCAGTATTGAGCTAGACCAGCCAGTGCATCTGCACTGTCTGACAAGGATTTATATTTTTGACTATAATGGACTCCTCAAAATGCAAAGCTGTCAGAGTCTGGTTTTAATTATAACATAGATCGTTCAGGGCTGGCTCTGGCCTAGACAAAATAATAGCCATTATTTTTTCATGAACAAAATTAATAGCCAAAGCTAAAGTGTGAAGCGCGTGAATGTGGTACAATAAAATAAACATATGATAATGCTTTGTCAGCATTTTTATTTCATATATATTTATTACCCCTGTATACAAACTTTTCATATGACATTATCAGTTAGTCAAAATAGCAATAAGGTACATACACTTGTTTAATTGCTTAGTTAAATCTGACACCTTCCAAAATGTTTAGTCATTAGTGAATCCTGTTCAGATTTGCAAAAGATAATGAAAAAGTGTCAGACAATTGGTTCTGACAAAACATAAAGATGACCGAAACATAATAAAAAATTATGTAATAAGAAAATAGTAAAACAATTTTTTTTTTATAAATATGATTCAGAGAAATACTTTTAATCTCAACTATACATTATAAGGCTATTGAAATTCATAAGTTCCTCTTGGAAATCTAAACACTCTAAACACTCAGTCCCTATCATGATCACTGTCTTTGTCGAAGTCAATTTATTTATGTTACGAAACGTAAAGGGTACGAAACGGAAAGGGTACGAAACAGTCTGCATATAATTACCAAAATGAAAGTTAATTTCCGGAAAACCCTTCCAGTTAAACAAAAACAAAGTCTGTGTTTAAATAGTCCAAATCATATAGACAAGTATTTGCTCATATTTGTTTTGCAACCGACGTCTCAAAACCACTTCAATAATACATGAAAATCGAATCCACATTGATCAGCGATAGATTTTAATCGTCCGCCATTTTGTTTGCAAGGTAAACAAATCTGTTAGATTTACATGTCCGTCTTTTTTAAAAATTGGATGCATCGAAAATTATATCGGCATTAAATTAATTTAAGGTGTTATCATTCTAAATTGGGGCGATTAAAATGTACAATGAAAGGTGATAAGTTGCACAGTCTTCGAAGTGTATTAGACACACTCAAGGATTAACTGATAAGGTGATGACCCGCGGCCAATCAATCTTGTAATTAACACCGGGGTATGACACTTGAGATAAACAAGGTCGTTCACGCTTCATTGACACGTGTTTTCAAGCTCTCACACGCGATAAGCAGACAATTTTTTTTATCCAGTTGCAAAATAAAATAATCGCCATTTTCCGTCGCCAAATTAACAAAGTAATCGCCGTCTTCATTAAATAATCGCCTTTTGGCGACAATGGCGACCTACAGCGCGAGCCCTGATCGTTGGTTTAATTGTGGTTGCCATGTTTATGTGACAAGGCAATGAGCAATTTCTCCTTTTGCAACAATGTTTCAACTCTATTTCTAAATTATACATTCATTTATGGAGTTCTTCCATATTTTTACCTACATGTTTTCTTAGTCGTCTGCTGCAGATATTATTGTATGTTAGAAAGGATTAATACATCAGTCAAAATACTATACCCTTAACACTAAGCAGCATTTATAAAGTCTTTTTTAGCTCGACTTTTGAAAAAAACGAGAGCTATTATAATGACCCTGGCGTCGGCGGCGGCGGCGGTGTGGTCGTCCGGTTAAGGTTTTTTGTTCAGCTCAGCTTTTTTTCAGTGGCGTCGGCATGGTCGTCCGGTTAAGGTTTTTTGTTCAGCTCAGCTTTTTTTCTGTTTTCTATCAGTCGAGCGTCTGTGCCGTACGCGGTGCTCTTGTTATGACTTGCCACTAAATCAAACCTGGTCTTAAGGTAGATGCCCTTCCCACTTCACCACCAAGGTCTATGTTAACACTACACAAAGGGGAAATGTCTGAATAACAAAATATACTTTGTTGATGGCGATTTATAACATAGAATTTATTCACCTTTGGACTTTTGACTTTTAATACAGGAATTCTATCCAAAGTGATATTTACGCATACATGTGTAACAAACAAGTGCTCCTGCATGAGTTTGTCATTGACTGGTAAAATACAGAGGGACAAAACTCTTATTAACCCTATTCCACTTACAACAAATCTGCAGCAAACAACTTTGAATACATCTAGGCAAATATGTGAATAATCATTACAAATGAAAGTATAGTTGTTGAATAGAGTTGAAAACATCGTTGCAAAGGAAGAAATTGCTCATTATGAGCAATTTTTCCTTTTGCAGCAATGTTTTCAAAAGTCGTCTACTGCAGATGCGTCAAAATTAAATAGGTCTGCTTCCTGGAAACTTAACCAGTACCCGCGTTGTTTATGTGTGGAAAAATCCCAAAGTCAGGACCCGCTCATCACGGGACTCGAACCAGGGACCTTTGATACAAGAGGCCGACACTCTACCACTGTCTTCCTTTCATGACTTTAATATAGTGACCTAGTCGATGATGTGATATACATTATGTCTTTTCATATTATCTTTGCGAATGATAACATCAAATTGGAATTATTTTTCACTAGGAAGTTATGATTTTTCACATCCCTGGATATATCTATAACTTGTAATGTTGCAGCATATGTGATATGTATATATTTCTTTTTCAGGCCCGACCCTCACTCCAAACATTTAGATCAGCCAGGGCTCGAGAATCTGCCTATGACCATTACGACTCTGATAAGATTTCACGAAAAGGAAACTGTGGCCAAGGTGTATTTGAAGCTGCAAAGAACTGATAAACATTACAAAAAGTTGTTTTTAAATACATTAATGTAATATTTTTTATGTCAGATCAAAAACCTTTGTGATATATGAACAGTCGTTTCACTTATTTATTACGATATTTTTCATTTGATTAGAAATTGATATTGTTTTTATCTACATTGTAATTAGAACACGCATTTAGGGAAAAAGCACATTTAAATGCAATTGCTTAAATAAATCAGTATTATTGCTTAAACAAACACCTGTTTTTTACCATTATTAATAACATCAATATAATTTGTATGAATCATAGCAAGAGATTTTTGCAAGCACAAACAGAATAAGCTGGACAAATCAATTAAAAAATTCCTCAACAAAAGTGTTAATATACAAAAGTCATGTACTAGGTTTTTATGAGGGTTATATATATAAAAACAAAATACTTCTAACGAAAAATGTTGTGAAATCTTTTGTGTGCATTAAGTTCCATTTTTCATAAATTTATTCAAAATACACTTTAACCAAACAAACTCAAGGGTAAAGTACTTTGTTTACTTCATTTCAAAAAGTCATAAATATATCTCACAATAAGAAACTTATGGCTGGTTGGAATCACCATGTTGTTTTGAACTGCATTCAAGTGCTGAGTAGTTTCTTTTTTATAGAAAATTGACATGGTAGACTTAGGTTGCATATGATAGAAAATTAATATTGTTTCTTGAGATCTGGTACCTGATGTAAGAGTACAATATTAACCCATTCCCTCATACAACAATTCTGCAGCAGACGACTTTGAACATATTTTGTCAAAAAATAGAAAATCTCTATAATTGAATGGATAACCTATGCCTAAAAGTGGAAAACATTGCTCGTTTTGAGCAATTTCTTCTTTTGTAACTATGTTTTCAAAAATCCGTCTGCTGCAGAAGTATCAGAAAGTGTCTATATGAGGGAAAGGGTTAATCCTCTGACTGATCCCAATTTGATGAAGCCTGTGCCTCCAGTATAGAGTCGGGCCAGCTCAACTCAATGTTTTTATCTTCTTATTGCTAGAATTGGCTATGGAATCTTCCAAAGGAAAAGATGGACAAGTCCATTTTATAAAGAAATTAGCATTATTAGGATTAATTCAGTTTTAGATCACTTGAAACAACATTAAATAGTATCTGACAAAACTCAATTTAAGAGCTGTTTTTCTGTTTTGGAAAGAGTTGTATATATCTTCCAAAATATGTTTTTCTACAATTATTTTTAAATGAGAAGTATTAATTGACATTTTAATGTAATGTCTCCTTTATGTTGTTTTTTAAAATCATTGTATCGAATGAATCACCCATATTATAGTATGCCATATGTGTACATATACCATTTATCTGTGTGTTTTTGTGCCGTGAAGTGTATTGCAATAAATGTACTGTTTCATGAATAGGTGTGAGACAATTATCACATTTTGAAAACATGGATTCTCCTGTCAATAATTCTTCTGTTTGATCTGAAACTTACTGAACTTAAGGCAGCATGTATTACCTTTTGTAAGCAGTAAACCTCTACAATATATATAATTCTGCTGTCTAACTGAATTTAACCCTTTCCCACATACAACAAATCTGCAGCAGATGACTGTTAAAACATCCAAAAATAAATTGAATAAGTATACATTTATTGGATAGTGTTACAAACATTGTTGCAATAGGAGAAATTGCTCGTTATGAGCAATTTCTCCTTTTGCCACTATGATTTAAAGGGTCCTTTGCTGCAAAAGCATCAAAACTTCTCTGCAAGTAGGAAAGGGTAAAAGAGTAGTCATATTATTCATTTTGTAGTTTTTCGAATTTCCTACAAAATCAAATAACTATATTTTTTAAATTCATCCAATAGAAAGTATCACCAAATTCTCTTCAGATAGAACAATAAATCATGCATGGTTATTACCGAGACATATATGTATGATTAAGTCTCTGAATATGAGTATATTTAGTCTCTGGTTATGAGTATATTTAGTTTCTGATTATAAGTATAACGGTTTAGTTTAAGGATAGTTTTGACAGCTTGTTCTGCTAATTACCTCAGTATATAAAACCAGTTCATCTTTCAGTATTAATGGCTGCGCATTTTCTTTTTCTTTTATTTAGGAGTTAAAATATGTTTTGTAAAATTGTTATATATGGATAATAACCCATACAATTTAGTTTTTGGTTTTATAAACTAAACAAATTAACCATGCCACAGGATTTAAACGGACCTTAGGATGACTACCATCATATTACATCCTTACAAGTTATTTAGAGGTCGTAACGATTCCCAGTGAGGTTCAATGAAGCTTATACAACTAAGGTTTAAACCTGGTAGCTCAGTTGATAGCAATTCTGACTGTCAATCCAGGGGTTGTGAGTTTGAACCAAAACTTGCCCAAAGAATTTTCCAACGTTTGACAAAAATCTATCGACAAGCGTCACTCCATGTCGTCAACCAATGGGCTAACCGTCTATGTGGAAAAGACACATGCTTAGAAAGACTGTTGTGTGGAGAACTGGTGTGAACCAGCCAGGAAACACATGGAAACCCCAATCAATTAAAAATAATTCCTGTGCGACTTCCCAGGAAGACCCAAATCAGACTAGGTACATTCAGGTTGGTGTCTCGACTGGAAGCAACAAATCCTGAATATGGCATGGGCAAAATAGTAGGTTTATACCATAATATCTACATCGTGGAATTCAAATACGTCTAGTACTATATTATAAGGCATCTGTTACAACTACAATGGGGAGTTCCTATCATTTCCACACCTGTCTGTGTTGATTTAGGATAGCGCATGTTTAAATTTATAGTAACATCTATTAACAAATATACCTTACATTTCATAAGCATTATGTAGGTTAGAATTACATTTACTTTAAGCAAAATTCTGCAAACAGATGTGCAGAATAGATTGCTAGTATTAGAATACTCACAGGAAAGCTGTTACCAAGGCCAAATACAGAGGACTAGATTTAAGCTGGTATTTTCCCATCAATATCTCTTATGACTCAACCAAACCCTATTTGGTGGGCACTCAAAACAATTGATTAACCGAGACGATTACTTTCGAGTACCCACAACATAGGGTTTGAGTGTCGGATAAGAATTTACAAATGTGAAATAAAGCACCTTATCTAGAGCTTTCCAAAGATATACACAAACCAATTTGAAGAGTTCCAAATCGTTATTCTGCTGTGTGGTTCGATAAACAACATTCCATAATGCACGGTTTTGAACTTCATTTGAAAACAATGTAGAACAAGATTAGCCTGCACGTTCAACAGGAAATGCTTTTTAATTGAGCGTAAATTGGTTGGTCTGTGGGGTCCTAAAAGATGGCACTGTATTAAGAGTATTTGTGGAAGTATTACTAACTATTTATTGCCATGCATTTTGACTGTGATACGAAAGTTGTTTGTTACATTTTAATGTCTGCTCATGTTCTTAGTCATTTTACACAATGTCTCATTAAGAAATGATTGCCTGAAATAAACCTGTTATTGAAACCATTGTATTTTTGTTCCTCCTTTTTGTTTCGCCTACCTTGGCAGGGAGACGTATAAAAGCGATCCCTTCTATGTCGTATGACCATCCGTTGGTCTGTTTTTCCGTTGTTCTGTTTTTTTCTTTCACAAACTGGGGCAGAGACAAAAGTATGTGTTTCTAAGTGCACTCTTGTTAACTGACAGTTTGGTTAAGTTATTGGTGTTGCATGTTTGATTTCACTGATGCTGTTTTTCGTATGATTGAAAGTGTGAGTGTAATCAACCAGTTAATATGCCTTTTGATGCCATTTTTAACATTTATTCAGTTATGTCATGATATATCCTTGGCAAAATTTCAGCATTGCTTGTCATTTTAACCTGACACAAGCAAGTCAGTCCTTTTTTTTTTTATAATAATAATCATAACACAGATGCGAATGAATGAAGGTATGTGTGTTACTAAACGTTTACGTTTTCTATCCATTACTGACATATTAATAGGCGGAAAAGTGTTATTTCTTTTCACTAATTTCTGTCTATCATTCTGTCTCATTTCTGTCTATCACTGACATATTTGTAGTCGAAAAATGCGTTATTTCCTTCACCGATTTCTGTCTATCACTGACATTGGTAGGCGAAATATTTCGTCATAGAAGAGTGTTGAATTTCATCGTTCACTTCATTGTCCTATGTCCTGCTATCAGTTTATTTTTAACCCTTTTCCGCTTGTAGACATTATTTGACTCTCTTGCAGCAGACGAATCTTGAGAAAATTGAAGCAATTGCCACTATGTTTTCAACTATATTAGTAGTAATGGCTTCGGTTTAAATGAAAACAAACGAGAGCCATTTTGTTGACCTAGTTACTATTTACAGTAACTAATTTGCATATAATACAAGAGTGGCAACCATTTGTGTGTTGCGCATATTGTCCGGAAATTATACGCATATACTTGAAGGTTATTTTTAGA
>JASEVX010000002.1:56291807-56383660 GCA_031761405.1 Serripes groenlandicus
GCCTTTGATTAAAGCTTAATTCACTTATGTAATATCAGAGCCGCTGCTGTTTAGCCTTTGATTAAAGCTTAATTCACTAATGTAATATCAGAACCACTGCTACGCTGTTTTGCCTTTGATAAAAGCTTAATTCACTTATGTAATATTAGAACCGCTGCTACCCTGTTTTGCCATTGATTCAAGTCTAATTCACTTATGTAATATTATAACCGCTGCTACGCTGTTTTGCCTTTGATTAAAGCTTAATTCACTTATGTAATATTAGAACCGCTGCTACCCTGTTTTGCCTTTGATTAAAGCTGTAATATTAGAACAGCTGCTACGCTGTTTTGCCTTTGATTAAAGCTTAATTCACTTATGTAATATTAGAACCGTTGCTACGCTTTTTTGCCTTTGATTAAAGCTTAATTCACTTATGTAATATCAGATCCGCTGCTACGCTTTTTTGCCTTTGATTAAAGCTTAATTCACTTATGTAATATCAGATCCGCTGCTACGCTTTTTTGCCTTTGATTAAAGATTAATTCACTTATGTACTATCAGAACCGCTGCTACGCTGTTTTGCCTTTGATTAAAGTATAATTCACTTATGTAATATCAGAACCGCTGCTACCCTGTTTTGCCTTTGATTAAAGCTTAATTCCCTTATGTAATATTAGAACCGCTGCTAACCTGTTTTGCCTTTGATTAAAGTCTAATTCACTTATGTAATATCAGATCCGCTGCTGATGTAACGTCAGATGTTGGCGTACATTTTGAAAAAATGCTACCGAACGACATACAATGTTAACTAACTTTTCCTATAATAGTAGTTTAAAGTTAACTTTTATATTAGACAACAGAGCACACAATGAACATTTGCACAATTTAAACAGTTTGCAAATTGTATGTTAGTAACTCATAAAGAAATGACTCGAAATACACGAAAAGCGCACATTATTTGCGGGTGAGATGTAACATAAGCGTTGTGCTTACTACATTAAGCTCGCTCTGGTTCTCATCGTTTTGGGCGGTTTGTGTTGGAATAAATATTAAATGACACCACATCCTTTCTTTTACCTTGCCCCAAAATTACAATAACAAAGGATGATAAAGAAATACCGTAATGTTTAAAATTCGGAAACAACTAAAAATGTGAGATTTGATTTTTTTTCGAAAACATCGGCATGCATTTTCGTACTTTTAATAGCGTATTTTAAAGTTAGAATTATTCCTTTGGTAGATATTAAAAGTACATAAATTTATCTTTATAGTGATGCTACTTTTCGTATAATCCTAACTGTAAATGTATGATAATTATGAAATTAGAAATGTCTAGCCACGGTGTAACGCATGCGAATGTTGATGAAAAATTGGCATGTTTGCGTTGTTTAAGCTTTAAGCATTTGCTAGTGTGTTCAGTTACATTTACTAACCTCAGGAACTAAAAAGTACACATCATAGCGTACATGGAAAACTTAATTTCATATACATTTTATGATAGTTTATAGCCTTAATATAACATGTGAAATGTCTAGCCAAATTACAATATTTGATAATGTGACGTCATGTCACCTTCTTGAACATGTACGACAAACAGTGTTCAATAACTTTTGACATAAGAGGAGTTCAACGTTAAGTTTTATATTAGACAACAGAGCATACAATGGGCATTTGCACAATCTATACAGTTAACGTGCACAATCTATACAGTTAACGTCTAGTAATGTAATAACCTATACATACATCGGACACAATGCACGGACGTCGCACATTTTTTCGGCGAGAAATAACTAAATTTGTTCTGCCTTTAACATTAAAAAAGTTCTGCATCTTGTCTGTTCGGGCGTTTTGTGCGGGAAAATAATAAAATTAAATAAATAAATAAATAAACAAATACAAGTTAAACTTCTTCCTTTCTTTCAAACTAAAATAATGTGCTGGATATATTTTAAAGTACGTCTATGTATAATCTTCGTTCACGACGTCAAATATTCTATATTTTAGCGTAACGTCGTGTTACGTTTATGTACGCCAACATCTGACGTTACGTCTGCTACGCTGTTTTGCCTTTGATTAAAGTATAATTCACTTATGTAATATCAGAACCGCTGCTACGCTGTTTTGCCTTTGATAAAAGCTTAATTCACTTATGTAATATCAGAACCGCTGCTACGCTGTTTTGCCTTTGATTAAAGTTTAATTCACTTATGTAATATCAGAACCGCTGCTACGCTGTTTTGCCTTTGATTAAAGTTTAATTCACTTATATAATATCAGAACCGCTGCTAAGCTGTTTTGCCTTTGATTAAAGCTTAATTCACTTATGTAATATCAGAACCGCTGCTACGCTATTTTGCCTTTGATTAAAGTCTAATTCACTTATGTAATATTATAACCGCTGCTTCGCTGTTTTGCCTTTAATTAAAGCTTAATTCACTTATGTAATATTAGAACCGCTGCTACCCTGTTTTGCCTTTGATTAAAGCTGTAATATTAGAACAGCTGCTACGCTGTTTTGCCTTTGATTAAAGCTTAATTCACTTATGTAATATCAGATCCGCTGCTACGCTTTTTTGCCTTTGATTAAAGTCTAATTCACTTATGTAATATCAGTACCGCTGCTACGCTGTTTTGCCTTTGAATAAAGCTGAATTCACGTATGTAATATCAGAACCGCTGCTACGCTGTTTTGCCTTCGAAAACTTTCAGGCAAAACTATGGAAAGTATCCATAAATAAAAGTAACATTACTGAGCAATGAATCGTTTTGGGCAATTTCTCCTTTTGTCACAATGTTTACAAAACTCGTTTGCTGCAGAGGCTTCAGAAAGCGTCTGTATATGAGAAAGGGATAAGTCTGTTATAAGATAAATATCACTGAGATCACATGTGTGATCTGTTTTATAGTATCTAGTTTGTTTCAGTAAGGTATTTGAATGTGTCCCACCATATTAAATAAATCAGATAAAAACCTGAATGGATTAGGACATCTTTAAAGTGTGATACATGCTTCATCAGTCTTATGCTATAAAATAGAATTATACAGTTCAATTTTGCCTAATTTAGTATAGGTAAGTTTAAACTTATTTATTTTACATCGATTGCGATACTAGATTTCAGCTTATATTAATCCCGTACGATGTCTGCTTCCTGGAGCCGGAACCAGTACTCGAGCCTTTTGTGTGGAAAAATCCAATAGTCAGAACCCGCTCATCACGGGACTCGAACCCAGGACCTTTGGTAGGAGAGGCATATTCTCTACCTATGCACCACTGTCTTCAACAACCTTGAGATTGGCTTAAACTTTGGAAGTTCCAGATACATTTGAATTATTTATCAATGTCTGTATCTGTTGTAATTGACAATTTAACTTTGTTGACATTTTCGTGTAGTCAGAACCCGCTCATCACGGGACTCGAACCCTGGACCATTGGTACGAGATGCCGATTCTCTACCTCTGCACCACTGTCTTCAACAACCATGAGGTTGGTTTAAACTTTGGAAGTTCCAGATATATTTGAATTGTGTACCAATGTCTGTATTTGTTGTAATTGACAATTTAACCATGTTATACTTCTCGTGTAGTAATTGTAACATCCTATAACACCGAATTCACAGTAAAACACAAGCATCAATATCTAAATATTAAACCCTTTCCCACCTGCAGACGCATTTTGACGCATAGCAGCAGACGACTTTTGAAAAAACATTGTGGCCAAATGTGAAATTGCTCATGATGAGCAATTTCTCCTTTGGACACAATGTTTTCAACTTAATTTAACAATTAAGCTATCTGTTAAGGAGACGTTTCAGGATTTTGTCACTAAGTTTGCATAGTCGTCTGCTGCAGATTTGTTGTATGTGGTTAAAGGGTTAAAATGATATTTACACAATTAATCATATCGCTTGAACGCAGTCGTGCTTGTCCTAACTACAGATATAGCATGCATTCATTTGACTTGAAAAAAGAACATTATTGTCATCATCAGCTATTTATATACAGTCTTGAATAACAAAATCATCATAAAAGTACATTTATTTTTACAATGATTCACATACATGGATACGTATTCGTTCCCGCGTTCAAACACTCCCCTACACGTACATACACTATGCTTGATAAGGTGTGGTGTAGTGGTAAAGCGTCCATCATAAGGTGTGGTGTAGTGGTAAAGCGTCCATCATAAGGTGTGGTGTAGTGGTAAAGCGTCCATCATAAGGTGTGGTGTAGTGGTAAAGCGTCCATTATAAGGTGTGGTGTAGGGGTAAAGCGTCCATCATAAGGTGTGGTCTAGTGGTAAAGCGTCCATCATAAGGTGTGGTGTAGTGGTAAAGCGTCCATCATAAGGTGTGGTGTAGTGGTAAATCGTCCATCATAAGGTGTGGTGTAGTGGTAAAGCGTCCATAATAAGGTGTGGAGTAGTGGTAAAGCGTCCATCATAAGGTGTGGTGTAGTGGTAAAGCGTCCATTATAAGGTGTGGTGTAGTGGTAAAGCGTCCATCATAAGGTGTGGTGTAGTGGTAAAGCGTCCATCATAAGGTGTGGTGTAGTGCATATGCAACAATTTGTCTTCTACCGATCAGTCAAAAATCAATAATCGGCTATATAGAAATAAGAAGGGCAGTGTAACAAATGTGGGCATAACTTTCTTAATGTTTATTATATTTTAAGTTCGCATTCATATTTGGGAAGAACAAAATCTCTCGATTTCAAATATGTAATTTGTTTTAATTAGAAATAAAATTTAGGTGGGGGAATTTATATAAACATTAGGTGACCCTATATTCCTATTGAATTACATATGATTTTTGATAATTACACAGAAATTGCCATCAAATTTCGTTGGTTAATTAGTTATAACTTGTTTTCCTTTAAACTTTTTATAAGTTCGCATTCACATTCGTAAAGTATATTCATTTGTTTAAAGAAGGATATCATTTTTTATGAAATTAAGAAAAATTTAGGCTGGGGAATTAATGCTTTTGTCAAACAACATGTAAGTATTTTTTGTGTTCGGTGGAGTCCGTCAAACAGTAGCGGAAATTTACGAAGTTAATCGGATTTCACCGCTACTGGTTTTATGACTTCGATGTTTTATTGCAGGGCAATAAAATCTTACTCCTTCAGGGCAGGTTTTAAATATCTGGATAATTAAGGATTGAATTAAGAGTTTAATCAAATAGTTTTTATCCTCGCGCAATAACAATAGGAATATTATTAAATAATAGCCCGCCGTTGACATAAATATTACCTATAAATTAAGGCCAATTATGTATTTGTCATATTTAAATGTGTTAAAAGAATAGGAACAAGAGAAAGTTGATGCAAGGCATCAATGTCGCCGGAAAAGACTGCATTGATTTATTTATGTATTCTTGACTTTCCTTAGTCTATTCAAACATTAGGAACGTAGTAATGAAAACATTTGCTTATAAATTTTATATACATACCTATACATTAGGGTATTTATAAAAAATTAACGAAATGTGTACACATTTATCTGGCTTAAATTTAATTTTGCTGTTGTTACTTATTTAAATAATAGTATTCATTCATATAATTTCAATGTTTGTCAATCTTATTCGAATCACAAGGTAAATATCCTGGTATTGCTTTAAAGGGAGGTAATTTGAAGAAAACAAAAGTCTTCAAAAGGAGAAATATATCAGCATTACCGTCTACAGTTTAAATTGTTCTATTGTTTGTGGATTTAAAAATGTTCTTTTTTTCTTATTTCTACATGTACAACGAAATATTGCGGCTTCTCTTTGACGCTTTGCGTCAAACATTCGTCTTGTACTTGTCTAAAATAAAATAATATCACTCGCTTTTTCATATCGAAATGCGCATGCGCGAAAATCGATGTTAAAGGTCACGAAACTACACAACAGAATAGGGTCTATATTTAGCTTAGAAACAGTTCCTACTTTAGATATTCATGGATTAACATTATTAAATGAATTCTACACAAATCAAGACATCTCTTTGAACATGAAAACAACATTTAGTAAGTTAAAATTGCTATTAAAAAGAGAATCCGAAATTGACCTCAATGATGACACATAAGAGTCTGCATTAGGGGGTGTTGGTTCACGTCTTGAAGGGACCACTTTTGTCTTCGTAAATAAGACAAAAAACTTAAATGCGAGTGAAATAAAAAAACTGCAAACATTAAAAAATCGGAATATTTATTTCATTTTAGATGTGTCATTTATTAGTGTTCGTAAACAACCACAATTGTAATATGTTCAAATCATCTAGATTTGTTTCTTTCTAATAATAAGCCGCCCTCCCATGTGATTTCGGAAAAGCTATTAAAAATAGAAGTCGCGGGCTTCTGCCCGGCGACTAATAATAATTCATTTTGAGTATCAGGGAAAAATAAGTATACATGATACGTTGTCAATCTCACTAGGATTGATTATCCGATGTTGGTTATGGAAATAATACTGACCAAAAACTGTTAAATACATACGTTTGATGCGTAATAAAAAACAAAAACAAAAAATCATGTAATCTACACAAATGTTATTAACTTTACTAAAATCATCTTAGATTAATACACTTTATTGTTCACAAAGTGTTAATGTATGTTGACAATATTTCTGTGCAAACGGAAATGCAGTATACACTATTCCTGATATCATAAAAACTGTTTTCATAATATACAAATAAAACATTTTAATTGCTACCTTTTTGCAATAAAAATATGCCAGCTTCTTGTAATTTTTATATAAAATGTGAAAAGAATTAAGGAAACACAATTTGTGTTATTAAGATAACCCTTTTGTTATTAACACACTATTATTTCTACCCAAGTTAATTAAAACTACAAAATGTATTTTCTTTTTTTTTAATACTGTTTATGAGAACTCTCAATGGATACCGTTTTTATTTTTAATGCTGTTTTTCAAAACATCATCTCAATTTTAATGTATTATTATAAGTGTCAAATGTGTGTATTCAGGTTAATCTGTAATGCTCTAATAGACACTGCCTCGGGCGTTTTATAAGTTAATTGGGTCATAAAAACCAGGATTGACATTTTCTGCCATTTGTTATTATCAGCGTGACTTAAAATAGATGTACTTGTGTTAAATTAAAAGTTACGACATAATATTTATTATTATTGTTATCAGCTTCATGAAAATATTTAATATCATTTCTGAATAATGGATTTTCTGTATTGTTTATTTTGATACAGGTTGGATTGAATTTATTTTCAAACTTATGAAGTATGGGTTCTGATCTTCGTATACAACATAGCTAAAATCTGCATATTAAGCTGAGGAGTTAAAAATCTTACATTATCATTTTTGATTTTTTTTTTTTTATATATATATATAGCGACTTTCAGTTTTATATTGGTGGTTGAAGTCAGCCCTAAGTGAATCTCTTTGTTTTTTAATGACCAAAGTATAACTGCTCGGATTATACTTTTTAATTAAACACTTTATTATAAATTCATGATTCGGCTTTTTTTTAATTAAATTAATGGTTATTATTTTATGAAAAATCAATTTTAAACTTGATTTTATATTAAAACGTAAAACACAAATTTTGCTATGCTCGTTTAAATATAGCATATCCCTATAATAAAACCGTTAACCTACCAAGATTAAAACTGCTAAATCCGTTTGAATTACCCTGATGATTTATGATTTATGACCCCTTCGAATTGCGTCGGTTATCTTCGTAAACTGCCGAAAGATAAGAAACTCCGGCGATCGATTAGGTGAAATATCGATAAAAGTTATTGAGTGAAACCGGAGAAGACAGATTGTTGGATATGGGTAAAGCGTCCATCATAAGGTGTGGTGTAGTGGTAAAGCGTCCATCATAAGGTGTGGGGTAGTGGTAAAGCGTCCATTATAAGGTGTGGTGTAGGGGTAAAGCGTCCATCATAAGGTGTGGTGTAGTGGTAAAGCGTCCATCATAAGGTGTGGGGTAGTGGTAAAGCGTCCATCATAAGGTGTGGTGTAGTGGTAAAGCGTCCATCATAAGGTGTGGTCTAGTGGTAAAGCGTCCATCATAAGGTGTGGTGTAGTGATAAAGCGTCCATCATAAGGTGTGGTGTGGTGTAGTGGTAAAGCGTCCATCATAAGGTGTGGTGTAGTGGTAAAGCGTCCATCATAAGGTGTGGTGTAGTGGTAAAGCGTCCATCATAAGGTGTGGTGTAGTGGTAAAGCGTCCATCATAAGGTGTGGTGTAGTGGTAAAGCGTCCATCATAAGGTGTGGTGTAGGGGTAAAGCGTCCATCATAAGGTGTGGTGTAGTGGTAAAGCGTCCATCATAAGGTGTGGTGTAGTGGTAAAGCGTCCATCATAAGGTGTGGTGTAGGGGTAAAGCGTCCATCATAAGGTGTGGTGTAGTGGTAAAGCGTCCATCATAAGGTGTGGTGTAGTGGTAAAGCGTCCATCATAAGTTGTGGTGTAGTGGTAAAGCGTCCATTATAAGGTGTGGTGTAGGGGTAAAGCGTCCATCATAAGGTGTGGTGTAGTGGTAAAGTGTCCATCATATAGTGTGGTCTAGTGGTAAAGCGTCCATCATAAGGTGTGGTGTAGTGGTAAAGTGTCCATCATAAGGTGTGGTGTAGTGGTAAAGCGTCCATCATAAGGTGTGGTGTAGGGGTAAAGCGTCCATCATAAGGTGTGGTGTAGTGGTAAAGCGTCCATCATAAGGTGTGGTGTAGTGGTAAAGTGTCCATCATAAGGTGTGGTGTAGTGGTAAAGTGTCCATCATAAGTTGTGGTGTAGTGGTAAAGCGTCCATCATAAGGTGTGGTGTAGTGGTAAAGCGTCCATCATAAGGTGTGGTGTAGTGGTAAAGCGTCCATCATAAGGTGTGGTGTAGTGGTAAAGTGTCCATCATAAGTTGTGGTGTAGTGGTAAAGCGTCCATCATAAGGTGTGGTGTAGTGGTAAAGCGTCCATCATAAGTTGTGGTGTAGTGGTAAATCGTCCATCATAAGGTGTGGTGTAGTGGTAAAGCGTCCATCATATAGTGTGGTGTAGTGGTAAATTGTGGTGTAGTGGTAACGTGTCCATCATATGGTGTGGTGTAGTGGTAAAGCGTCTATCATAAGGTGTGGTGTAGTGGTAAAGCGTCCATCATAAGGTGTGGTGTAGTGGTAAAGCGTCCATCATATGGTGTGGTGTAGTGGTAAAGCGTCCATCATAAGGTGTGGTGTAGTGGTAAAGCGTCCATTATATAGTGTGGTGGAGTAGTAAAGCGTCCATCATAAGGTGTGGTGTAGTGGTAAAGCGTCCATTATAAGGTGTGGTGTAGTGGTAAAGCGTCCATCATAAGGTGTGGTGTAGTGGTAAAGCGTCCATCATAAGGTGTGGTGTAGTGGTAAAGTGTCCATCATATGGTGTGGTGTAGTGGTAAAGCGTCCATTATAAGGTGTGGTGTAGTGGTAACGCGTCCATCATAAGGTGCGGGGTAGTGGTAAAGCGGTTATCATAAGGTGTGGTGTAGTGGTAAAGCGTCCATTATAAGGTGTGGTGTAGTGGTAAAGCGTCCATCATAAGGTGTGGTGTAGTGGTAAAGCGTCCATTATAAGGTGTGGTGTAGGGGTAAAGCGTCCATAATAAGGGTGGGGAAGTGGTAAAGCGTCCATCATAAGGTGTGGTGTAGTGGTAAAGCGTCCATTATAAGGTGTGGTCTAGTGGTAAAGCGTCCATTATAAGGTGTGGTGTAGTGGTAAAGCGTCCATCATAAGGTGTGGTGTAGTGGTAAAGCGTCCATCATAAGGTGTGGTGTAGTGGTAAAGCGTCCATTATAAGGTGTGGTGTAGTGGTAAAGCGTCCATCATAAGGTGTGGGGTAGTGGTAAAGCGTCCATTATAAGGTGTGGTGTAGTGGTAAAGCGTCCATTATAAGGTGTGGTGTAGTGGTAAAGCGGTTATCATAAGGTGTGGTGTAGTGGTAAAGCGTCCATTATAAGGTGTGGTGTAGTGGTAAAGCGTCCATTATAAGGTGTGGTGTAGTGGTAAAGCGGTTATCATAAGGTGTGGTGTAGTGGTAAAGCGTCCATCATAAGGTGCGGGGTAGTGGTAAAGCGTCCATCATAAGGTGTGGTGTAGTGGTAAAGCGTCCATCATAAGGTGTGGTGTAGGGGTAAAGCGTCCATCATAAGGTGTGGTGTAGTGGTAAAGCGTCCATCATAAGTTGTGGTGTAGTGGTAAAGCGTCCATCATAAGGTGTGGTGTAGTGGTAAAGCGTCCATCATAAGGTGTGGTGTAGTGGTAAAGCGTCCAACATAAGGTGTGGTGTAGTGGTAAAGCGTCCATCATAAGGTGTGGTGTAGTAGTAAAGCGTCAATCATATGGTGTGGTGTAGGGGTAAAGCGTCCATCATAAGGTGTGGTGTAGTGGTAAAGCGTCCATCATAAGGTGTGGTGTAGTGGTAAAGCGTCCATTATAAGGTGTGGTGTAGGGGTAAAGCGTCCACCATTTTGCGGGAAGTCGTGGATTCGATCCTCCCACCGGCTCTTTCCAAATACTTAAAGAACGGTTGAAATGGCTTTACTTTCTTGGCGCCCAGGTTTGGCGGGTTTGTCGATATTAATGGACTAGTTGTACTTGTAGCTACGTATTAATATACCAGAACATATGTTAAAGACTTTGTCGGGAGGTCCCAACTCCGGCTATGTTGGCAGCCGGCTGACGCACTTTGGCGAAACAAGACCTCATGCAACGAAGTCCGTTTGAGGTGCTTTCACCTGGCATGCATCAATCAACCGCCAAATTCATTCATCTCGAACAATAGCCACGCACAATCGAGGTTGAGAGCCACTCCGTTGGCCCAACCTCGACTGGGTTTTGTAGCCGGCTGCCATAAATCTGGTCAGAATCCGGCTAGCTTGACTCGGAGCCAGTGTGCGTCACTTTAACCTGACACATGTCAGGATGCCAGTTAAACTGTCTAGTTCGAGTAATATACAGCCTAAGTTGGGCTGTAAACTTGCCTAAACTATTCTGAACTTCATCTGAACATTGCAGCCAGCTGCTATAAATTCGGGTGGAATCCAGCTAGTGCGACTCGGAGCCAGAGTGTTGTTCTTTCACCTACTCATGTAAAGATGCCAGTTAAACTCTCTAGCTCGAAAAGGATGGGTGCAAAGTCAGCACTTTGTCGGGAAATCCCAACTCCGGCTGGGCATATTGTCTGGAGTTGGGATGTCAGGCTCGCCAATAATACAGCCGGAGTTTCGCGGAGGTCCGGCTGTTCCGGTTGATTGATAATCGATAGGATTTTCCGCATTTGCACCCGAAATGTTTGAGCTAAGGAGTTTAGGCAACATCCTTACATGTTTTGCGCAAACGGTCGGAGTTCAGATTTCCCAACAAAGACCCGACATTTTGGGCAAGTCTACAGCCCAACTCCGGCTGTATATCTCTCGAGTTAGAGAGTTTAGCCTGCTGCAACCGATATCCCGTTTTGGCTTCGAGTCGCACTATATGACAAATCAAGTCAAGAATAACATTTTCAAGACAATATTTTCGCTCATAATTCATTTCTTGATATCAGAAAATCGTCAGTATATTTTGATATCAGAAAATCGTCAGTATATTTTGATATCAGAAAATAGATTATTTGATATCAGAAAATGGATTTCTTGACATCAACAAATGATTTTCTGATATCAATAAATGGAATTTCTGATATCAAGAAATGTAAATGATTTTCTGATATCAAGAATTCGAATTTCTGATATCAGAAAATGAATATTTGATATCAGAAAATGTATTTCTTGATATCAGAAAATCGTCAGTATATTTTGATATCAAAAATTCGATTTTTTGATGTCAAGAAATCCATTTGCTTTATTTCTTGATATCAAGAAATCCATTTTCTGATATCAAAAAATCGAATTCCTGATATCAAAAAATAAGGAATATATAGTAAAACGGCGTCTCATAAGCTTGTCCGTATAGACAATTCAGGAGAGCCAGAATTGCCGAAACATTGACTGTTCCGGCTGATAAATACAGCTTGAGTTGGCGGAACTCCGGCTTTTCAGGCTGGTTTATACTGGTTCGATTTCCCCAAGTGTGCACCTGTCCTGTTTGAGTTAAAAAAGAGTATAACATGTGTAGCGCCGACAGAATTGCTCCCATCAGGTTTGATTCTGCATTCGTGCAAGGTCTACGAGATTCACTAGTTGCCGTTTAGCATAAACATCCAGCCAAGATTAAAATGTACAGGCAATAATTGTATTTGTACATAATGCATGTTGTTTTAAGCTTAAGGATGAACAGAATAGCCGGAATGATGTTTTCTTCGGCCGCTTAGTACAGCCATAGTAATAAAAAATGCAGTTGTTCCGGCCGGTTAATACAGCCCTTCACGTACATAATAACTTCACGTACATGTCTCATTATACCTTTAACATGACTATAATTTAACAACTAGCAGAGCAACTTATACTATTCATTCAAGAGCGGGATACAGGGGTTTGATCCCCGGTCCAGTCAAACCAAAGTATTTAAAAGGGAAAAAGAAGCTTCCACCTTGGCACTTGAAATGTTGCATGCATAACATAACAACGGATGCCTCATTAACCTAGTACTGGTAATTTACCCAATGATATAACGACCTAACATTATTGAAGGCGGCGTAAACAAAACCACAGAACTTATCAGTCATGTCAAATGTGAAACTTAATAACAATTTGACAGAATATTTCAGTGCACGATTACTTGAAGATTTCTAATATACATTACATTACAAATATAATAGGCCGAGATTATGTTTGTATTGTGATAGAGTGTGTAGTTTGCACGCACGTTCTATTTATTATCTACCAATTGTATGCATTCATTCACTTAAGTCTTTTACCGTCGTATATATTATTTTTGGACAGCCGTAAGTTGAGCTTTTATAGCATATACATAACTAATGTTTGATTTCAATAGACTCGCTTTATTAAAACTTAATTCACTTAGGTAATATAAGAACCGCTGCCACGCTGTGTTGCCTTTGATTAAAGCCTAATTCACTTAATGTAATAAACAATTAGTGATAATATCATATCAAGGAAACAGCGGAAGAGCAGTTCTCGTTGCTTCAATAAGCAGTCAGAAACGCTGCTAGGTTGTTTGGCCTTTGATAAAAGCTTAATTTACTTATGTAATATCGAAACCGCTGCTAAGCTGTATTGCGTTTGATAAAAGCTTAATCCACTTATGTTATATCAGAACCGCTGCTAAGCTGTATTGCGTTTGATAAAAGCTTAATCCACTTATGTAATATCAGAACCGCTGCTACGCTGTTTTGCGTTTGATAAAAGCTTTATTCACTTATGTAAAAGCAGAACTGCTACTACGCTGTTTTGCGTTTGATTAAAGCTTTATTCACTTATGTGATATCAGAACCGCTGCTTAGCTGTTTTGCCTTTGATTAAAGCTCAATTGACTTATGTGTTATCAGAATCGCTGCTACGCTGTTTTGCGTTTGATAAAAGCTTTATTCACTTATGTAAAAGCAGAACTGCTACTACGCTGTTTTGCATTTGATAAAAGCTTAATTCAGTTATGTACTATATGAACCGCTGCTTCGCTGTTTTGCGTTTGATAAAAGCTAAATTCACTTATGAAATATCAGCTTCGTTATATCTACGATAAGTTCGTGGAGATAAACACTAAAATAAACTACATTGTCAAGAACTAACAGAATCTTTAGACATCTGAAAATAGTACACACTTCTCAATTGACAGCTAATATAAAGACATGTGAGAAAAGGACGAAAATAATGACATGAGGAATTAAGATACATCACGAAGTTGGAAGGTTCTACGATACATTTATACTTTAACTATTACCAACTATTTCCCACATACATCAACTCTGCATCAGATGACTTCGAAAACTTTCAGGCAAAACTATGGAAAGTATCTATAAATAAAAGTAACATTACTGAGCAATTAATCGTTTTGGGCAATTTCTCCTTTTATCACAATATTTTAAAAACTCGTTTGCTGCAGACGCTTCAGAAAGCGTCTGTATATGGGGAAGGGTTAGGTCTGTTTTATGATAAATATCACTTAGATCACATGTGTGATCTGTTTTATAGTATCTAGTTTGTTTCAGTAAGGTATTTGAATGTGTCCCACTATAAAATAAATGGGAATTAAAACAAGATAAAAACCTGAATGGATTAGGACATCTTTAAAGTGTGATACATGCTTCACCAGTCTTATGATATAAAATAGCATTATACAGTTCAATTTTGCCTAATTTAGTATAGGTAAGTTTAAACTTAATTATTTTACATCGATTGCGAAACTAGCTTTCAGCTTATATCAATAACGCTCGATCCACTTGAGATGGAATGTGTCGGTCCGGAGTAGCCTGCACAAAGTCCATCATGTTAGTTTTCTCGCGGGACGGCTCTTATCATAACTCGCTTTCCTACAATGGTGTAAAGCAGACCACTTTTATAGCTTGGGGATTTCTAGCCGGACGTCTCAGTTTCGATCCCAATTCACGGAAAGTAGGGTTGAGTGCACTTGTGAAAGGCACTTTTTCTGGCCCATAACTGGTTTGTTTATGCAGGATTCACGAACAAGGGAATTGCTGTCGTGGTATAGCCGAAATAATGTTGAAAACGGCATGAAACTCGAAATAAAAAGATAAGACCACTTTTAGATACCATGACAAGCAGAACTTAACGAACCGTGTTAAGACATCTATCACCTTATATATTTGTTTGTGTTTCAGATATTTATCACCAAACACATAAACAAACGGGTCGAACTTAGTTTATAACAACTTCTGATTCAAAAAGTCGGGTGAACTTAAGTATTAAACAACTTTTGATTCAATGGCAAGAAACATGGACAGTAAACCAACCAGAGACTACATGGATAAACTTGGTATAGAATGGCGCAGCGGAAAACCCTCCTATGACCAGGTCAATGAAAAATACATGTTAGAAAGGAGGAAGAATCACGCCGTGGGCTCGTTGGAAAAAACTGTAGAAAATCTCGTAAAGACCTGGGAGATGGAGAGTACCCACAAGATAAATCCAAAGGTGAGTAATACCAGTTTACTATAAGTGTCACCCTTATCCTGTTGAGTTCAAGCCACCGATACCATTGTCAATAATAACTGACAAGACGCAAGTTATAAGATATTTATTTCGAGCGTCCGCCTTAGGTGCGAGTTCGATCTCCGGCCGGGTTATATCAATGATTTTTAAAATGGTAATAATGGCTTTTGCCTCGTTGGCGCTCGGGTTGCGGGTGACTCGCTGGTGTAAGAATAAACGTATTGAGCAACCGACTCGTTAGTGTAATGGTCGGGCGACCGCCTTAGGTGCGAGTTCGATCTCCGGCCGGGTTATAGCAAATATTTTTAAAAAGTGTAGTAATGGCTTTTCCCTCCTTGGCGCTCTGGGTGGCGGGGTTATCATTACAACTGACTCGTTGGTGTCAGAATAAATGGACTAGTACTACTGGTATTTAACCCAGGTATGGCTGAAATATAACTGAATAAAAAACTGTATAAAGCGGTGTCAAACAACGAGACGTGAGAAGTGAACAATGTTGACCACCATACGACTGCATAAATGTGCGGGTTGATCTTGGTCAATACTGCTCAAAAATGTTATTAACATGGAAATACTTATTGCATATACATACAATTCATGTTAATTGTTGGTTTCTATGTGAGGAATATGGATTATTAATTTATTAATTTGTCCCTACCATCCATGTTGAAACTATGAGGTTATTATGAGGATAGTATATACAACTTTAGAACACTAGTTTTAAAACAAATGGTCTGTTTGAGGACATTAAACCCACGTTAAATTCTTGCGAGTACTCGTTATCGGCTTCAGTGTTACAGATGTGTATGTGACGAAACAGGAATGTAGGAACAGTAAATACATTCCTGTCATAACAAATATCTTAAGTTGTTTTATGTAAAAATTATAAATGATGTTAACATAGTTCAAACGTTGTATATTACTAATTTTGTATAAAAGTATGAAGAACTAATGGTTTTAGACTGCATTTAATATACATCCCACTCGAAACATGTAAAATAACAAGACACAAACACAAAATGACCGCATATTATTACATATGTACATGAAGCAGTGTAAAATGAGGATGTGCACTGCAGCCCATTATGGACTTATCGGCGTGTGCACAAACAACAAATAGATCATTAGTAACACTGTATAACTGTAACACGTATAATGTTATCGGATTCAGGTCTATATGTTTAGTACCATTGTATAACTATTATACGTATAATGTTATGGGATTCAGTGTTATATGTTTAGTACCATTGTATAACTAGTTCACTTATACTGTTATCGGATTCAGTGCTATATGTTTAGTACCATTGTATAACTAGTTCATTTATAATGTTATCGGATTCAGTGCTATATGGTTAGCACCATTGTATAATTGTTACACTTATAATATTATAGGATTCAGTGCTATATGTTTAGCACCATTGTATAACTGTAACACGTATAATGCTATCGGATTCAGTGATAACAGTACCACTGTATAACTATTACACGTATAATGTTATCGGATTCAGTCCTATATGTTTAGCACCATTGTATAACTGTAACACGTATAATGTTATCGGATTCAGTGATAACAGTAACATTGTATAACTATTACACGTATAATGCTATCGGATTCAGTGATAAAAGTACCACTGTATAACTATTAAACGTATAATGCTATCGGATTCAGTGATAACAGTACCACTGTATAACTATTACACGTATAATGTTATCGGATTCAGTCCTATGTTTACTACCATTGTATAACTGCTACAGTTATAATGTTATCGGATTCAGTGTTGTTTGTTTAGTACCATTGTGTAATCCTTATATTTCGTGCAAATGCCAGTTATGCGTTAAATTGGAAATTAGCGAAACCTATTTTTCGCCGGACAATAACAGCTTTTATCTATAAAAAGGACTTTGCCTGGCGCCCTATCTTCTCGAGATGAGCAAGTTCTTCTTTGGCCACAATGTTTTCAACTTTATTTAACAATTAAGCCATCTTTTATGGAGATTATTCAGATGTTGTGTCACTATGTCTTCAAACTCGTCTGCTGCAGATGTGTTGTATGTGGGAAAGGGTTAAAGGCTACACTTGATCCCGACACTAAACATGCTTGCCAAACATGAGCATCTACACCACATCAGCCTCAGGGGTCATACGACATATGTTAAAGATGGTAGTAAAACACGAATAGCCTCAGGTGGCTTCTATGCATCGCATGGTCGCCTAACTGTTTTCATAAACAAATATTAAATAAACATAATTCAATAAAAACGCGTCGTGGTAGACTTAACGTCGATGAAACAATCGAAATTGTGATCTATACTTTCTGGAATGGCCCGCGAAGTTGCGTCTTTCGAAACATATGAACGTGTGGTTAACGCGTGACTCATCAGGGGTGTAGCTTTGCAATAATCAATGTGTAGGCCGTTTCGTGAGAAAATCAACATTGTGGACTCTGCGTAAAGTATCGACCCAGATCAGCCTAAGCATGCCACACAGGCCTACCCGGATAGACACTTTTCGCCTCCTGTGGATTTTCTGTTTCAGGAATAACTACTCTTTACATATATCCCCCTAAGACGGAATGTGTCGGGCGGATCAGTCTGCGCAGACAGCGCAGGCTGATCTGATCGATTCATTACGCAGATGTCTATCGCCGCAGCTGCATTTTGGGGCATTTTGAGAAAACATGTGTAGGCACGTGCCTACAGTGCCTAAAGGGAGCTACGCCCCTGCTCACTGAGCTTGAATAGTTCCCGAGCATTTGGCTCAAGTGTCAGTGATGATAATGTTAAGAAGCAGTCTGTGTTATGGTACTCAGAATGCCGAAGGTTGATTGATTGATTGATTGGGGTTTAACGCCGTTTTTAACAATTTCTCAGTTATATCACGGCGGCCAGTTCACCTACTCATGCATTTCCTGGTTTCTCACACCAGTACTCCACACAACAATCTTCCCAAGCAACTGGCTGCTTTTCCACATATACTTAGCCCATTGGTGGAAGACGAATGACGCATGTCGCATTGACTGTTGTCAACCGTCGAAAAGAAAGATGTCCGAGCCGGGATTTGAACTCACAACCCCTGGATTGACAGCCCGCGTCACTACCGACTGAGCTACTGGGGCTCGGCAAAATGCCGAAGGAGATATAATATCAAATCTAGAAAAGGACCTATCTAAACGGAATTCTGTGTAACAGGACACAACTGACGTGAAATCTCGTTCAATACGCAATACGTTGCCTTTTTAACCTTTCAACCACATCGACGCGTCATCAGCAGACGACGTTTGAAACATAGGGACAAAATGAGAAACAGCTCATAAAGAGCATTTCGCCTTTTGAAATGCATTTTTTTTTAAAAACTCTATTCAATAAAAACAAATTCAGGGCGTATTTTTTTATCTACATATTTTCAAAGTCGTCTAGTGCAGATTTGTTGTTTGTGGGAAAGGGTTAACTAACTACTTGTAGCACCCACAGAGGATCGTTGCAAACACACCTAAGCCTATTTACGGATGTTCTCAAAACCATAATCAATCAGAATTGAGCGTGCGCACCGAATTGGTAGATACCTTCTATCAATATTCAACAAATTTCCGAACAAGAAAAGTTGGGATCACCACAACTAAAGCGCCATTCTCACTGTCCCGGTATGTCCCGGCGAAAAATACCTGGTATACCGGGATGATCCGGGACTTTTTCGCAGACAAATTCATTGCATTCTCACATTCCTGTCGTTGTCTCGGAGTGCCCCCGGTTTAGAAGGCGGTTGTCCCCGGAGTATCCCGGTTTATTTACGGAGTTGCGCCGGTGTGTTTCCCGGTCCACCCCGGTTTAACCAGATGTGACCCAGGTCGTGTCCCGGTGGCCGCTGGTCATGCACCGCTGGAGCCCCAATGGCACCCGGCGGCTCCCGTTGGTAACAGGATATTATACAAACCAGGGACAGCGCAGATTACCACGGACTATCACAGTAGAGAGCCGGCCATATGCACCGGCGTATACCGGCATTGTGCCTGACATGCCGGGATCACGATGGTTCTGGATATTTCTTCCGGTGTCTCCCGGTTGTATTTAACATTTTAAAACATCCGGGACGGTCTGCCGGTTCGAGCTGGAAGAACAGGGTTTACAACGGGCCATCCCGAAATTCTACCGTGCAGTCGCGGTTGTCTTCCCGGTTTTACATTTAAGTCCGGGACGTACCGGGGCTCCACTCCGGGATAGTGATAATGGGGCTTTACCAGTGGCAGGTGGCTATGACTCGCAGAATGTTCCCCAAATTCGGTGTAGTGTGCAGTTCTCAGGCCTTCATTCAGAATGTTGCAAATTCATTACCAAGGTGGGCGGAAACACAATAAACGATAAACTGTACACCATCAAAACAATAATAACTTAGTCTGTAGTTACATGTCTCTACCATTACATTGTCAGATAAAGCAAACCTTTGGCGACGCCCTTTTGACATGGCGTATCAAGCAACCAGCTGTAGCGACAGCGTTTGACAGACCTTTTGCCTATATATTGTCGTTATTTTGTTGATATAGTTTTTGTAATTTATAGAGAGGATATTGTATGAGTTTATTTATTATCACTTTTAATAGACGAGTTTACTAAGATGAAATGCCGAGCCTTGGCGATCGTCATATTCAGTTTAGTTTACGAGTTTATTAAAAGTGATGATAAATAAACACGAACGAGATATTCTTTTCATCACAAAGTGATTTATGAGGCGTATTTCGAAAACATGTACATGAAATTTGCCGGGTTTGGTGCCAAAGTTACTAACGTTTGATATAACGTCAAACCGCTGACGTGACGTCATTTTCATATTTTGGTTTCCGCGTTGTAACAAAGACTCGAGCATAACACTGGAAACCAAACTAGTGTCATATGCTATTAATGTAATCGGATGTTGACACTCCCAAATTCAATAATTGGATATAAAAAATATTTTTTGTGGACCAATCCGAAAATACAGTACAGCTCACGCAATAATCACCGCAATTCAACCTATATGATCACCGCAATACCGCCTACGGGCTAATTATATCACCGCGATTGACATGTCGTCGATTCGAGCTTCTTATCTATTCTTATCTGTTTTGAAATCACCGCGATTCCACCGCAATATTTACCTGTAAAAATGTTATACTTTTATTAAAAAGTTTTGTTTTTTTCCGATTATGTACATGTACACGTTTATTGACGAATTGCGATTATTTTATGACACAACTTGCTAAAATTCATTCCATTTCAGCAAATTATTCGAAAAACAGTGGAAGATTGTGTTTGTTTACGATAAAGTCAAGTTTCGTAATAGAAAATGGCGGACATCGGATATACGTTTATCGTACATATGATTATCTCACATTTTTTAGTAAGAGAGAAATATTGTTAAATTACAATACATGTACATGTACATTGTATATATATCTTTGAATTTTGTATATACAGTACATGTACTTGAATCTCTTAATAAAGACAGATTGTTGATTTTTGAGCTTTTCTTATCAACTTAATAAATGAATTATCCAATTGTAATATTGTTGAAAACTGTACATTGTACTTCTGATGAAGGATGATCTAAATAAGCAAATGAAATGTGTCTGTGTCTGTTTTTTCTATCATATAAACTTTTCACACCAGTGATTAATCATCTATGTACAGTCTTTATGTTTTGTGTTTCAAATGTATGTATTAAAGTACAAAAGTTGTATGTTACACTTTGGAGAGTATTGTCGTTATGCCTTTCCCATATAAATAGACGCTTTCAGACGTCCCTGCACTACACGACTTTTGAAATATTGTGGCAAAGGTGAAATTTCCCATGATGAAATATATTTGCGACTTTTGAAAACATATATTGAAAAGGTATTTACAATATCTACAAATAAAAGTGTAAATATTGATAGAAGTTCAAAAATTGTATGTTACATTTTGGAGAATAAAGTCGTTAGTCCTTTCCCACGTATAGACGTTTACCCTTTCCCTTATCAAAAGTTTTTGGTTGTTTAATTAAATCCGGGACTAACATGGGCGCTTCACACTTCTTTGTTTGCAAAGTTTGTTTTTGTTATTCAGCCGACCTTGAAACAGGTTTTAAAGAAATAATTTATAGGCGATTAAGAATGAACAATGCATTGGTAATTGTGGTGATTGACAATGGAATTACGGCATTTATTAGTGAGATTTAAGCTACACATCTTTCAGGCAGAATTAACAGTTTTATTATCACGTAGTTGTATCGTTTACAGAATACATCAAGTTTAGGGGAATTGTATTGATGAATTTTAATGAATTAAGTTGTTACGCATATATGCTGCTTTATAGTTAGTACTGATTTATAATCATTATCCTCTTCAACAACATTTATTAGTACTGTAATGAAATAAAAATTAAAAATTAAAAAAAAACTCCCAGCAAAACGGCGAGAAAAAGCTTATCTATTCAAAAAAATATCACCGCGATTCCGCGATGGTTCCACCGCAACTCCACGATGATCGGTTTTATCAACTCCCTGGGGTTATCTTGTTGCGTCCGCGATGGACATAAAAAAAAATCGCAGTGATGGGTGGAATTCCACCCACCTTCGCGGACCAAAATATTTGTCCGCGTTGAGATTTGTCCGCGGTGGCTCGCGGACGATGCGTTTTCCGCGTGAGCTGTACTGTAGTGTGGTTCATGATTTACATATTTTTTCCAAACATCAAATTATATCCGTTGTAGAGTTAACGAAAGCATCAATTTTATATTTACTTATGTACTAGAATACGCCGGGTACCAATCTTTTGTCAGAGGTAGTAAATTATAGTACGCCTGTTACCAGACTACACTGCAATTCATGTCAGACGTTTTAATTTAATATGATACACTGGGTATAATGTTTACATAATGTACATGTTCTCATTATAACTAGGATTGTGAGTTAACCTTTCTCTTTTCGCTTTAACCCTTTTCCTCTTATAGAACCATATACCGCATTTGCAATAGATGACTGTGGACAGCAGTGTGGCAAAAACAGACACTGCTCCTGATGAACAATGTCCTTTATTGTTACACTGATTTCAACTCCATTTAGCAATAATACTTTCATTTATGGAGATTTAACTGTTTCTATCTAGAGGTTTTCAAAGTTGTTTGCTACATATTTGTTGTAAGGGCTTACTAGTTGCTTATTTATTACTTCTTGTCATTTACTTTTATACTATACTACTATTTTTTATTGTAAATAAGACTATGAATGTATCAACAATTGTCGGTTGACATGAATGAAAACGTTCAGATAACGACATTCTAGTCTGATTTATACATGACCGGTAAATGCGAGTTAAAACAACAACAATAATAACAAGAAGACCATGTTGGTCCTATATCGCACACCTGATTTAATTAAATCTAAGAATTCATTACAGTGCACATATAAGGAAAACAAGCCCCACCCGCTAGAGGCCATGTTTTTTTTTATCGGATCCGAATAATTTGAACAATCTTGGAAGAAGGTCCCTCAAGGAACATTTTTGCCATATTATTTTTAAATCGGGCCAGAACGTTCGGACCAGAAGTTTTTTTTATTGGATCCAGATAATTTGTACAATCTTGCAAGAGGGTCCTTCAAGGAACATTTGTGCTAGATTATTTTTAATTTGGGCTCGTACTTTTGGACCAAAAGATTTTTAAAAAGTCTACAATGCACATATAAGGAAAACAATACCCACACCCTAGAGGCCATACTTTTTAACGGATCCGAACAATCTTGGTAGAGGGTCCCTCAAGGAACATTTATGCCTTATTTTAAGTTTTACTATGCACATTTAACGACAACAAGCTCCGCCCACTGTTGGCCATATTTTTCAATGGATCCAAATAATTTGAACAATCTTTTGTCTCTCAAGGAACATTTGTGCCAAATAATTATTAAATCGGACCAGTACTTTTGGACAAGAAGATTTGTAAAATTTTGGTAATTTTCCCCTTTTCTGATGCCGCAGCGACCAACTTCTAAATGGAATTAAATTATTTTAACAACTTTGAAAGAGGACAATCTAAGGAACATTCCTGTTATGAAATCTATTCAGTGATTTACGAGATAGAAGAAGTTGTTTATAGCAAAAAGTGAAAGGCCGGACGGACGGACGTACCCATGAAGTGTATTTGTGGGGTTATTTCTTTTGTTTCAAACAAGTATGCTATTCATTCCGCAAGTATTCCCCTTTTACGGAATGAATAGCATTAATATGCAAATAAGATACCCGTTATAAAACAAAGAAAAAAAATATTTATCTAAGTGTCTTTATAAGGGCGGACGACGGCGATTACAATAGCTCATCTCGCACTGGAGGTAGGTGGGCGGACGGATGACGGGCGGACGACGGGCGGACGACGACGGGCGGACGACGACGGGCGGACGACGGGCGGACGACGGCGGGCGGACGACGGCGGACGAAAAGCGATTCCAATAGCTCATCTCGCACTTCGTGCTCAAGTGAGCTAAAAAGGGACATAACAAAACCCGTAAGCAAGTGAATATTGATTGCCTATGAAGTTATCCGGTTTACCGATTAACCGGTTACACACTTATACGATTAAACGGTTAGTATTAACGGTAATCGTTGACATCCCTAATTATATAGCATATCGCCGTCAATCTATTACAGGATTGGGGAAGCGTCGACAAAGACAAATTCTTTATCAACGCAAATGGCGGTCGGAAGTTCAATCTAACGGACAACATTGCAATGGGTAACTATAACATGCTGCTGCACGGCTGTCCCCTGTACAACACCGACACGCTCACCAACGAGGAGTCCCATGGACTTTTTCGGTCCACATTCAAGACCGGCTATCCATGGGAAGTGTTAGATGTTCAATCTGGTGAGTGTTAGTTTCATAGTTTGTTTGTTTGTTTGAACGGTGTTTTACGCCGTTTTCAACATATTTTCAGTCATTTAAATGCGTTTTCGGGGAAAGTTTCCAGACACAAGCGAGTACGTCGCAAATGAATTCCCCACAAGTTTGAGCGACAAGGAGGGAAAGCTATTACTTTGTACTTAAAGTATAAGGTATAACCCGGTCGTGGTTCAAACCCTCGATCTCCTGCTCCCGGGGTGGAGGTTCTACCACTACACCACCGAGGCGATCCGAGTGTTAGTTAGACTAGACTTATTCTGATCTATTTAAGATATTTCCGGTGATTGATTGATTGGGTTAAACTCCTTTCTCAAAAACATATCAGTCATATCATGCCGACTAGTTTACATATCATTGTGTTTCCTTGCTTTACCTCACACAAGTCCCCCGAGCGACAAGCTGCTGTTCCATACAGACTGTTAGACCATTGGTGGAAGACAAATTGCGCGTCGTTTTGACGTTTGTCAAACGTCGGAAAGAATGTTCGAACTCACAACCCAAAAAATGACAGACCGCGTCGCTACCGACATAGCTGCCGGGGTTCGGCCTGTTGATGTGCTAATATTTAGATGATCTAAAGCTTATAGTATGTGCGTATTGGGTGTAATAATATATAAAATGTTTGGCACTTATCAACGATACATTATGGACTACTACACTCGGGTCATTATGGGTTTAACCCTCTGTCACATGTCGATGCTTTATGAAGTCTCTGTAGTAGACAACTTTGTGTAAACATTGTGAAAAAAAAGAAATTGCTCAAAACGAGCAATTTCTTCTTTTGCCACAATGTTTTCATTTGTTACCAGTCATTATACGTTCATTAACTGAGAATTTACATATTTTAGCCTAGATGTTTTGAAAGTTGACTGTTGCAGATTTGTATCTGAAATATCAGTGTTATTCAGAGCTCTAGATAAGTGGGATTTTGCATGTTGTTAAATCTGTATTTGACACTCTAACCCTATGTTGTGAGTACTCAGAAGAATTGTCTCAGTGAGAAGATTCTTTTGAGTACCCACAACAAAGGGTTTACTTTAATAATAAAAGAGAAATTGTGGGAAAAAGAGCTAAATACCCCTCCTTATCTGGACCTCTGGACGGTATGTTAATGAGTTTTAAACGATGTCCTCCTTTCAATGTCATAGGTCGTAAGTTATTAGTAGATTTGCGATAGCAAATATACTATAATAACAAGTGAGATTTTGAAGTCACGTGATGTAAATGACTGACAAACATCGACAAAATAGTGCAAACATTTATAGACTGAATTACGATCGGAAACATAAGCAAAAGTCAAATATAAAACAAATACGCTTATTCTTGGTAACCAAATAAAATTACAAATCTCTGAATATCTAAATATCATATTTAGCTGTAATAAAGGATAATGATATCACTACGCCTCCACCCACAGTGTAGCCCCCATCCCCGTACCCCACCCCAGTATGTACGACCGCCTAAACAAATTACCCTTTGTACTATCAATAATGTAGCTGGTGGGATTACCGTAGAGCAATTGGGTAGCTATGGTGATTGGTCAAAAATCATGGCCACGAGATTCAAATTTTGCCTATTGGCAGTGGAGTGATACTGGCCCTCTTGGGCATCTTTTTTGTACAAACCGTCGCATCGTTGGAACTTTCAATTTCAATATAAGGACAATGATTTAACATTTTCGCCAATTCTCACGTTATATCATTGAGATTCCTATCGCCAGTGATGAGCCAGGCAATCAGACCGACAGATAAGGAAAAAGAAGAAAACTTGTGATTTTCATGAATGGCCTTATCACATGAGTTCAAATGATTTCTTACCCTTCCTGTTTGTTTGAATACCAAACCATATAATAACTTAATGGTGAGTTTTTTCAATTTGTATTGATAAAAATGTCACGAAAGAATCGTGTCATCTGTTTTTGATCTACACTTTTCAGAAATTAATTTGTTATAATCTTTGTTCTGCTTTTGAAACACTATTCAATGGTTTATAAAACCTAAAAAATAAATATACCAGAAGCGTTAAAGGAATACAAGCGTCTGGAAATCTAGCTCTCAGTTACAGAATTACCTTAAACCCTATACGTATGAACTCGAGTTAAATTTCTTAATTATTTCACTAATTGAAGCAATTGTAACTGGATTGGGGTATACGTTCAAATACAACTTCTACAGCCTTGCCGTAGAAGCCGGCTTTTACAGCGACGTTGGTAAGGTGGGGTTTTTTTTCTTCACAAAGTTAAGCAACGTACATCGCGGTTAGTGCCTGGATGGGTCATCCGCGGTTGCTTTACCCCGTGAAGGACCCGATACACGTAACACAATCAAGACGGTGTCGTAATAAAAGATTTGTTTGTTAAATAAATCCCTGAAAATGATTATAAATAACTATGGAATCTGAGTAAGCAATAATTATTTTGAAAAGTAAATCAAGGATAAATCTGCACTTGGTTGAGCTCATGCTCCTTTTGGTAGAATTGCGTTAGCAAGGCTACCATAGTTATAGATGAAGTTTTGAAGTCACGTGCTTAAATGACTCAGAACACCAAATTCAGTACGCCAAGAATATAGTGCAAAAAAGCATTGACTGAATGACGAATGCAAACATAAACAAAGGTCAAATAAATAAAAGAAAGATCCACTTATTCTAACCAAATAAAATTACAAGTTTCTGAATGTGTTAATATCATATTTCGTCTTTCGTGACTAATTACAAAATACCTGAACGACAAATCGTGATATAACATCAGATTTGTAACACAAAAGTATTTTGTCAAAAGGAAAAACTGATCATAATGAGTAAATTCTTCTTACGCGACAACATTTTCAATTCTATTCAATAATCATATTTTCATTTATGTAGTCTAGCCGAGCTGTTTTCAAGGTTGTTTGCTGCCCGTATATTGTGTGTGGAAAATGGTTATACTGTGCTTGGTCAATGACATATTCTACCTTTTCCTAAAACTTTTTTCAACTCAGGACTTTACATGTTTATAAGAATGTAACTTACATTTAACCAAATTGTGCATATTTTCCATTATGTGATTTTAAATCATACAACTCCTAACAAATCATATCAGGTAAAGAACTATAAAGAAATAAATAATTACATGTCTCTAAAGAATTTGCTCATTGAGATTTTTCAAAAGTGAAAATAAATGATCATTTTCAGTGTTCCCTGCAACTAATCTGAGAACATTTTCACTCTTCCTGCAATGTTTTTTTGAAAGTCAGATGTAAAATATATGCATTCAAATGAGTCTGTATCTAAGAAACGGTTAAATAATAATGTCATTTTCACATTATCTTTTCAAATGTTGGCCATGGGTACTATCTGGAAAGCCGAGCCCCAGTAGCTCAGTTGGTAGCGACGCGGGCTGTCAATCCAGGCGTTGTGAGTTTGAATCCCAGCTCGGCCAACATTTATTCCAACGTTTGACAAAAGTCACTGTGAGAAGCGTCATTCACCAATGGGCTTATAGTTTATGTGGAAAAGCAGCCAGTTGCTTTGAAAACAAACTAGAAAACACATGAGTAGGTGAACTAGCCGCCGTGATATGACTGAAACGTTGTTAAAAAAGGATTAAAAAACAAAATAAAATGCTACTTGCAATAAGGTTATATGGAGTCTGTGTCTGAATACTGAATTGGTCATTTCCTTTCTCACACTTCGGTTGGATAGGTTATGTCTGTGATTGACTCTCTATAGTGGATTTTGGGACGGTTGGGATTGAGGTGGAACAAATAGTAGATACTTTTGGTAGTGATGAGGTCACTTTAGCTAACCAGTTAAGCGGACGAGGGGTGGACAGGACTGTTTCACAGTAGCTCAATGACGTAGCAGTAGTAGTGACTGTAGATGATACTGTCCGTAGTCGATGGTATTATAAATGGAATTGCAGTGTACATTTCTTCTTTCTCAAATACAGTTTGAATATGTATGTGTTCCCTTATTGTTGAAATTTTAATCTGAAACAAGAGTAGTAGACTGTCAATACATAGCATTGTAAGTTAGAAATGTTGCATTTGATTGTGGCAATTATTTCGTTTGTTAATGTGATACTCTTTTTCCAAAAATGGTCAGTCTCTTAAATGGATGTCTTGTTTTCTCAGAGAATAAAATTAACCCTTTCCCTCATATAGGCGCTTCCTGACCCCTCTGCAGCAAACGGTTTTTTAAAAACATAGTGACAAAAGAAGAAATTGCTCAAAACGAGCAATTTCTCCTTTTGCCACACAGTTTTCCACTTTTAGTCATAGGTTTCCATTGTCTATTTTTTGTCAAAATATGTTCGAAGTCGTCTGTTGCAGAATTGTCGTATATATAGGGTTAAAGGTTCACGATAGTCTCATTCACACACTATCGAAAACTTTCCTGGTGAACAGACGTTTTGGCCAAGGACTTTTTTCCATGACGTTTCGGCTAGACATTGCTTTAAGATAGGATCTTTCGGCTTAATCACTATTTTCCCTGCTTTAACCTTTTCTCACAAACAATAATTCTGCTGCAGACGACTTTGAAAACATACCCGAAATAAATTGGAGCTCCCTTCAAATTAAAGTTCAATAATTGAATAGAACTGAAAACATGGTGACAGTTGAGAAATTGCTTGTTTTGAGCAATTTCTTCTTTTTTCGACATGTTTTCAAAAAGCCGTCTGCTGCGGTTTATTCCCATTTCGTCTTGTCCCATTTCGTATAATCCCATTTCTTCTACACTTCTTGCACTTTGTCCCATTTCGTCAACACCCCGGTGCCATTTCGTCTACACTTAAATTAAGGTGACATACAGTCCCTAAATAAGTTGCTAACATGCTACTGCAATAAGACAGACATCTTTTGTTTAAAATATGTGGGTTATACATACAGTGTGGACCCATACCAGAGCATATTTTCATTTGAAATTGTGTTATTTTTATCGTTCTATTTTTGAAAAAACAATAGACCAAAACAAACTAACTGATTGGACAATTATCAACAATTAATTGCTTTAGACCTGTCTTTACTTAAGTATTACATGTACAGTTTAGATTTAGATCAGTTCGCCTTTTCTTTGGATTTTTAATAAAACATAATGTCCTTTTTATAGAGTATATTGAAGAAAAATGATTGAGTAAATTACAAATAAGTTTTTGTCTGTTAAAAACACCAACACAGAAACAAAATTATACTAAATCAGTGTCAACACTGTTTTTTCTGACATGAATATTTGTAAAATATCAGAAGATATTAAGTCACAGTCATAGTCATCGTAAGATGAAATGACAATCTGCATAGAAATATAGATATGTATATTCATTTTATAAACGGTAGACACTCTTATGTTCATTATGTCTGCTCAATTTAACTGATCTGGAGCTAGAATGTTTATATCTTAGGCAAAAATGCTTTAAGGATGGTCAATGCAAGATGAAATGGCAATCTCCGTATAAATATAGCTATGTATATTCATTGAATACAGGTCAAAAGATCCCACGGACAAAAGCTCCCATGCTATTTTTGACAGGGTGGACAAGAGGTCCCATGTCATTTTAAAAAACAGGGTGGACAAAAGATCCCACGTTATTTTAACAGGGTGGACAAAAGTTCCCACACAATTTTGACAGGGTGGACAAAAGATCCCATATTGATGAGCCATCCTGGTTTTTGTCATAAGGTGACAGACAGTAAAGGTGTTGAGTACATTAACTTTTTATTAAATGATTTCATAGACAAATAAACCAGAAAAAACACAAAGATTAATAAAGTCAAATTTATTTACTGTCAATTATAATTATGAGTAAATATATAGCACACAAAATATAGCATATGGTAACTACTAGTGTAGAAAATATAGCACATCATGATATTAAAACAATGAAAAGTGGATATACATGTATATGATTTTACAAACAAGACTGCTTTCAAAGTAGTTCATGAAGACATATTCAATCTGGTCATTGTCATTAGCACAGCTATTTACTAAGTCTAATACACTGTCCAACAACACAAAGTAATTCACTCACAGTTTTTTTTCCTTCTACAAGTTGTGTACATAGTTCCTTCATTTGTTTGTTGATGGTTAACAGTTTTCTTCCTCTGTCTCTTTACTGGCTGTATTCCATGTTGATGTTGGAGGTTTTCTGCTGTCTTTCTTTAGGCAGTTGATTGCAGTCCATATGGATGGATGTTTGTGCCCAACCAGGTGCTTGAATCCGTTATTCAAAGACTCACACACATTGTTGGTACGATGGCCATCTGTCATTGTTGCCTCATGGACATTCCAGGTATCTGATGCGAATCTTGGTGGTACTCTGCGGAAACGAAGAACACCTCCTGGTCCCATGACACTTCTATATGACCCTGTTACGTATGTTGAGTCAAAGTATTGTAAAATAGCTATTAGCTCTTCTGGGACTTCTTCCTTCAAGATGGCCTCACTTCGCCGACTTTGTCCAGTTGGAGGAAGGTCAGCCCGTCCAACTTTCCACAGAATACCGGAAACGACTGTTGACTGGTCGCATGTTTCCCTGAAGACAGGCATCAAGGATACTAGTGAGGCATTTGTCATAGACAGACTGTATTTTAGATGGGAGAAAGGCATACACAGCAGACACATGGGTATGTCCAAGAGGCACACGTATCAGAAATAGTTAAGCAAACTGTTTTCGTGCTATGGAATAGTGTCCCGTTCATCTGACTCACTTATGAGAGTAAGTCCAATATCACTAGGAAACACTATAACTCTATATATACTTACAGCTAAGTCTGTTAGTACAGCTCCATAACATTGTTGGCCTCTTTCTTCTGAACAGATCCAGTGGACTGTAGACTTGGTTGATCTTTTCTTAGTGTAAGAGTAGCCTTGGAAGCTGAGCTTCATACTTCCTTGATTATTCTCAATGATATCCATTTTGACAATTTGCCATGGTTTTATATACATATACATGTATATGCATCTGAATGTTTTATTGTTCACAGTTCATGTAAAGAGTTCAATTAACAACACGATTTAGACTTTGATTGCCTTTAATTTCATTTAAAATAGCATTGTTAATTACCTAAGTAGAATTTCTGAAAAACGTTAATTGGCTGTTTACCTTGAAATTCACACCCATAATATGCTCAATGTTTTATTTTTCAGTTTATTAATTGCCCTTAATTTGAAATAGCAGGTGATAACTTTCCTCTTTCTACATACATTGGCTGTTTATCTTGAAATTCACATCCATAATATGCTCAATTGCTAGGAATTATATATTCATTTCAATCTCTTTAGTACTGACTAAATATAATATAAGTGGGATCTTTTGTCCACCCTGCCAAAATGATGTGGGAGCTTTTGTCCACACTGTCAAAATGATGTGGGATCTTTTGTCCACCCTGTCAAAATTATGTGGGAGCTTTTGTCCACCCTGCCAAAATAGCTTGGCATATTTTATCAATGGGATCTTTTGTCCGGTTCCCATATTCATTGTATGAACAGTAGTCGAAATGGGAATAAGGGTGTAGACGAAATGGGACAGCAAACTGTAGACAAAATGGGAAGTTACCGTCTGCTACATACCATATTATATCTATGTCTGATAATGATAAATACTGCTTCCTGTTTTCAAATGTAGATTTGATAAGAATTTGTGCCAAAACCTGCTTTAATATGTTACAAAGACACCAAATATTAGATAATTCTTCTGTATCATTGTTTATAAGGTGATGCTATTAACGTAGAATACGTGATCTCTAATCACTTTGCTAATCCTGTTTGTTTTTATCTGATCCAAACGAAATTGTATCTCATTACAATCTTTTTTAAATACGTGAGTAGCAATGATATTAATTTTTTTTATTTGTTCTATAATATGTACAAACATGTGTGTGTATGTATATATTTATATTTATGTGCACCGTATTAATGCAATGTAGGCAATTATGTTTGTATTAATTCCTCATCTCTTATAACTCCATTTCGGAGTGGCATTGTACTTTTATGTTGTATTGTATATTTTATATTTTAATTGATTTATTGTATGTACAATGATGAATAAAGAGTATTACTACTTACTACTACCATATGACCAGCTGGTGGTATATACATCTGGCTAAGTGTCATATGACCCCATCTGGATTGTACAATACTCTCTCCAATTAACAACTCTGGTAAACTTCGAAGAAGTTAATAATCACCATTTATCTACAGCAGATGATTTCTAAAAACATACTGCCAAAAATGTGAAATATTTAATATTCTCCATTTACGGTTTTAACCCTTTTTCCACATATATACCCTTTCTGTGATTTTGCAGCAGATGAGATTGAAAACTTGATCATAATGAGCAATTGCTCCATTTGCCACAATAATTTCAACTCTTTTCAATTATCTTACTATCATGTATAAAGATTTTCTATATATTGTACTTGATAGTTTCAAAGTCGTCCGTTGCAGATTGAAAAATTATCATAACAGGGCAGATGTTCAATACAAATATTTGCTAATTGATTGTTTTTGGTACAAATTGAAATTTATCATATCCTCTTGTACATTTATCTTTAGTATTTGTCTTTTATGTCACTGTTCATGATCAGTTTAACTCTAAATCATCCCATTCGCTTTAAACACAGACCCTGTCAGGTTAAATATCCTATATAATACTTAAATCTTCAAATACCAATATCTGCATTACAAATTACAGATTAAATTGTTCTAATATTTGTGGATTTAAATGTACTTTTTTTCATTTCTTCATGTGCAAGGAAATATTGCGGCTTCTTTGATGCTTTGCGTCAAACATTCTTCTTGTTGGAAGCCGCCAGTAGGCGGCTTCCTGTAGGAATGCTTTAAAATTTAGCACAAGGAGATATATAGACCTGCCAGTGTGACCACATATCAGGTTTTCTCTTTGTCCTTACTAAGTATATTAATTTAAGGTAAATGACTTTTAAAACACCCCTTTTACACTCTTTATAAATGTGTCAGTTTTACAAATTAAAAAAAAGACAGGGTCGATAATGTACATTTTTAGAACAATTCTATTTTAATTGGTAACCTGTCTATTTAATTGGTAACCTGTCGCATACGCTTTATAATCTCAATAGTATATCAAACCGGGAACCAAAAAACAGGTTCGCTAGATGTAGTCTGGTGATATTACGCAATCGCATTTGAAGAGTTACCGTTCCTTACACTCACTCTTATGTGAATGTAATGATAACCGAGTGTGATATTACGCAGTAATAAGAGACTGGTACTCCAGAATACGCTCTGTTCGTTCCTTATCTGCCTCATTCGCTTTTCTATGCGATGTAATTCAATGAACCGGGAACGAAGAAAAGGACATTTGCTCAAATAATTTAAGAAAATGGTGTTTTTGCAGCATACTCGTGTTGTACATTTCTAACACCTCTACCTGTCATATGTGTATACCCATTGAATTTTTTTGTCTGTATATCTGCACAGGAAACTCTCTCAAATTTAAATTTAAATTAACACTGAATCAGGCTATCACCTGATATGTTTTGCTTTAGTTTTCTCCACTTACGGTTTTAACCCTTTCCAACATATATACCCTGACTGTCCTCTTCAACAGACGACTTACAAATAATTCAGGCAAAAGGTGTAATTGGTCATAATAAGCATAATTCTTCTCCATTTACGGTTTTAACCATTTCCCACATACGAGTATATACCATTTCTGAGCCTCTGCAGCAGACCACTTTTGAAATAAAGGAGAAATGTGCTCCATTTTCCTCAATAATTTCAACTCTTTTCAGTTATCTTACTACCATTTATAGAGATTTTCTATGTTTTGTACTTGGTGGTTTCAAAGTCTGTCAGGTTAAACATCATTGAAATCAATTGTGGCAAAAGAAGATTTGCATTTGCCACAATAATATCAACACTTTTTAATTATCATACTATCATTTATAGAGATTTTTTTATATTTTGTACTTGATAATTTCAAAGTCGTCTGCTGCAGATTTGTCTTATGATGTAAATGGTTAAACCATTATCAAATATCATGAATTACCGATACAAACCCAAAATAGATTTTCTGTGTGTCTGCATTATTTGAAGAAAAACAAAATATCATAACAGGGCGTGTGTTCAATACAAATAGTTAATTGGAAGCCGGGCGGCTTCCTGTAGGGATGCTTAAACATTTGGGACAAGGAGAATATTTAGACATGCCAACGTGACCACATATCTTTATTTATCTTTGTCCTAACTAAGTACATTAATTTAAGGTAATGACTTTTAAAACATCCCTTTTACACTCTATATACTTGTATGAGTCTTACAAATTTCACATTCATGAATATCGCGGTAAACACGATATCGGTGTATTTTGCCTAGCCGACAACATTTTATCACGGATGCGATGTGAACATCCAGAAAACTTAAATGAAATAAAATCTTCTGGTTCTTACAAACAAAGTGTGATCGGATTAACTGAACTGTATTTAACTTATCACTGTAAATGTAGACAGCATTTTAACTCTTATATCGACCGGTAAATTTACAGTTTGAGAAATAAATTCAAGTAAGTTTTCATGCACTGGTATAACGTTTTCAAAAAAATTGAAACTAGTTCCTATGTTAAGCCTTTCCCACGTACAACAAATATGTAGCACATTAAGTAAAAATTGGAACATCTTGCTAAATGAAGGTATAATTTATGGACATAAGGTAAAAAACATTGTAGCAAAAGGATAAATTCCTCGTGATCAATTTCTCTTTTTGTCACAATGTTTTCAAAAGTCACTGCAGCTCTTGTCAGTCTTTCGGATTACGTGTACATTGAAATACGTTTCCTTGATTATCTGAATGCTAATCACGACACGATTTCACATCAGTTTCGTCAACTCGAGATTGTTCGTTTGTAATCCGACAGCTTTGAATTTCAATTGCTCAATTTGCCACAATAATTTCAACTCTTTTCAATTATCTTACTATCATTTATAGAGATTTTCTATGTTTTGTACTTGATGATTTAAAGTCTGTCAGGGTAAACACCATTGACATCATTGTGGCAAAAGGAGAAATTGCTCATAAACAATATCTGCATTTGTCACAATAATTTCAACACTTTTCAATTATCATATGATTATTTATATATTTTTTACTTGATCATTTCAAAGTCGTCTACTGCATATATCCACTATCATGACTTACCGATACAAACGAAAGACAGATGTTCTGTGTGTCAGCATTATTTGATAAAACATTATCATAACAGGGCGTGTGTTCAATACAAATAGTTGATTGTTTTTGGTACTAATTTAAATTTATCGTAACCTCTTGTCCATTTTCTTTAGTATTATATGTCACTTTTCATGATCAGTTTAACTCTAAATTATCTCATTCACTTAAAACACAGACCCTGCTTATATCTTCAATAACCGATATCAGCATTACTGACTACAGATTAAATTGTTCTAATGTTTGTGGATTTAAATTATCTTTTTTCTTTTCTTTATGTGAAACGAAATATTGCGGTTTCTCTTTGATGCTTTGCATCAAACATCGTCTTGTTGTTTTTGGTACAAATTGAAATTTATCATAACCTCTTGTCCATTTATCTTTAGTATTAGTCTTATATGTCACTGTTCATAATCAGTTTTACTCTAGATTATCTCATTCACTTAAAAGACAGACCCTGCCAGGCTAAAATCATCAAATACCGATATCTGCATTACTAACTACAGATACATTGTTCTAATTGTTTGTGGATTTAAATGTACTTTTTTTTATTTCTTCATGTGCAACGAAATATTGCGGCTTCTTTTTGATGCTTTGCGTCAAACATTCGTCTAGTATATGAATGTATCGCTCCGATCTATCTGACGAGCGATGCGTATATAGTAAGTCTAGCCATATCCAACAATCTGTCTTCTCCGGTTTCACTCAATAACTTTTATCGATATTTCACCTAATCCATCGCCGGAGTTTCTTATCTTTCGGCAGTTTACGAAGATCACCGACGCAATTCGTAGGGGTCATAAATCATAAATCATCAGGGTAATTCAAACGGATTTAGCAGTTTTAATCTTGGTAGGTTAACGGTTTTATTATAGAGGTATGCTATATTTAAAAAAGCATAGAAAAATTTGTGTTTTACGTTTTAATATAAAATCAAGTTTAAAATTGATTTTTCATAAAAAAATAACCATTCATTTTAATTTAAAAAAACCCGAAGCATGAATTTATAATAAAGTGTTTAATTAAAAAGTATAATCCGAGCAGTTTTACTTATTATTTACTGGTCATTAAAAAACAAAGAGATTCACTTAGGGCTGACTTCAACCACCAATATAAAACTGAAAGTCGCTATATATATATATAAAAAAAAAAAAGATAAAAAATGATAATGTAAGATTTTTAACTTCTCAGCTTAATATGAAATTTTTAGCTATTTTGTATACGAAGATCAGAACCCATACTTCATAAGTTCAAATTATATTTGGATTTGCTTTGAAAATAAAATCAATCCAACCTGTATTAAAATAAACAATACAGAAAATCCATTATTTAGAAATGATATTAATTATTTTCATAAAGCTGATAACAATAATAATAAATATTATGTCGTAACTTTTAATTTAACACAAGTACATCTATATTAAGTCACGCTGATAATAACAAATGGCAGAAAATGTCAATCCTGGTTTTTATGACCCAATTAACTTATAAAACGCCCGAGGCAGTGTCTATTAGAACATTACAGATTAACCTGAATACACACATTTGACACTTATAATAATACATTAAAATTGAGATGATGTTTTGAAAAACAGCATCAAAATTACAAAAACGGTATCCATTGAGAGTTGTCATAAACAGTATTAAAAAACAAAAGGGTTATCTTAATAACACGAATTGTGTTTCCTTAATTCTTTTCACATTTTATATAAAAATTGCAAGAAGCTGGCATATTTTTATTGCAAAAAGGTAGCAATTAAAATGTTTTTATTTGTATATTATGAAAACAGTTTTTTATAATATCAGGAATAGTGTATATCGCATTTCCGTTTGCACAGAAATATTGTCAACATACATTAACACTTTTTGAACAATAAAGTGTATTAATCTAAGATGATTTTAGTAAAGTTAATAACATTTGTGTAGATTACATGATTTTTTTTTATTACGCATCAAATGTATGTATTTAACAGTTTTTGGTCAGTATTATTTCCATAACCAACATCGGATAATCAATCCTAGTGAGATTGACAACGTATCATGTATACTTTTTTTTTCGCTTATACTCAAAATGAATTATTATTCCTATTCTTTTATCCCATTTAAATATGACAAATACATAATTGGCCTTAATTTACAGATAATATTTATGTCAACGGCGGGCTATTATTTAATAATATTCCTATTGTTATTGCGCGAGGATAAAGAATATTTGATTTAAATTTAACTCTTAATTCAATTATTAATTATCCAGATATTTAAAACCTGCCCTGAAGGAGTAAGATTTTATTGCCCTGCAATAAAACATCGAAGTCATAAAACCAGTAGCGGTGAAATCCGATTAACTTCGTAAGTTTCCGCTACTGTTTGACGGACTCCACCGAACACAAAAAATACTTACATGTTGTTTGACAAAAGCATTAATTCCCCCGCCTAAATTTTTCTTAATTTCATAAAAAATGATATCATTCTTTAAACAAATGAATATACTTTACGAATGTGAATGCGAACTTATAAAAAGTTTAATGGAAAACAAGTTATAACTAATTAACCAAGGAAATTTGATGGCAATTTCTGTGTAATTATCAAAAATCATATGTAATTCAATAGGAATATAGGGTCACCTAATGTTTATATAAATTCCCCCACCTAAATTTTATTTCTAATTAAAACAAATTACATATTTGAAATCGAGAGATTTTGTTCTTCCCAAATAGGAATGCGAACTTAAAATATAATAAACATTAAGAAAGTTATGCCCACATTTGTTACACTGCCCTTCTTATTTCTATATAGCCGATTATCGATTTTTGACTGATCGGTAGAAGACAAATTGTTGCATATGACACTTTTGTTATTTGATAATGCTATGTAACAAATCCGTGACATGTTATGCGGTGTCTTTTTTTTAGGATAGATAGATAGATAGATAGATAGATATAGATAGATAGATAGATAGATAGATAGATAGATAGATAGATAGATAGATATAGATAGATAGATAGATAGATAGATAGATAGATAGATAGATAGATAGATAGATAGATAGATAGATAGATATAGATAGATAGATAGATAGATAGATAGATAGATATATAGATAGATAGATAGATAGATAGATAGATAGATAGATAGATAGATAGATAGATATATAGATATATATATATAGATATATATATAGATAGATATATAGATAGATATATAGATAGATATATAGATAGATATATAGATAGATATATAGATAGATATATAGATATATAGATAGATAGATAGATAGATAGATAGATATATAGATATATAGATATATAGATAGATAGATAGATACTTTATTTTCAACTTGTACAAAATAAGTACATCATTGTTACAAATACAAATACAAATTCAATTTCATATACAAATACAAATACAAATTCAATTTCATATACAAATACAAATACAAATTCAATTTAAATGTCATATCGTGACATATTTACTACAATAGGATTCTATAGAATGTTAATCGAGAAAATATGGAAAAGAATTGATTTGGTGAAAATATTTTCCTGTTTATGTTATCGTGTAAAACCTCACGGAGGAATGTGACTATTTCTTTCTTCAAAAGCATATTTTATGAATTTACATAGCTTTAATAATGTGGCTGGATTTTCAATTTGCATTAGATGTATAAACTTGTGCATGCTTGGCTTGACGTAATATTTTTTTTAGGTCATCATATAGAAATTACCTCCGTGTACAGGCTGTTCTAGAGCCAAATAATCCATACAGATTCGACCCCCCCCCCCAATCCAATGTATTTTGATTATTTGTAACCGAATTTATTTATTAAATTATTGAATTTGCAATTTACAGTTTTCCATGTTATAAGCCAGGATGTTTTAAAAGATAACTACTTCATATTAGTTGTAAGTGGGAAATGGTTAAAAGTGTTGATTTCAATATAAATTGGTTTGGAGATGGAGTCTAAAATATCCCATTATACCTAGTTTCAAGTTAAGTCACCTACTGTTAAAGCGACTGAAATCCAGATGGCACGAAAAAAAAGAAAGGAAAAAAAAAAAAACTCGAATTCGCCCTAAATGTTATTCTTTATGTTATCCAAGTAAAACCAGGGTAGAAAATGTATCGTTTTTTATCAATAAAGTGAACTTGAGTCGTTATCGATTATAGGGGTATGCAATATGTCAGTTATCATATTTTAATGCCCCAAATACAAAAATAACACTTATTATATAATTATTTTTTTTCGACAGTTGGGTATCTGGAGTTCAGTCGCTTTAATGAGCCTCGTCTCGAACGATTTGGGTTCTTTGAATATCTGCGTAATGTGAAGACTCAAATATCACATTCTATATATATATCTAGTTTCAAGTCTAGTCACATTCTGTTAATGAGCCTCGTCTCGGGCGATTTGGGTTCTTTGAATATCTGCGTAATGTGAAGACTCAGACGAGCCTCTTGTTACATTCAGGGTCACCACTATTTGAGCCGTCCCGCGAGAAAACCTACAGTATGGCCTCTGCGTTATGTATCGATCCAGATCAGCCTACGCAGTCCGCGCAGGCTAATCAGGACCGACACATTCCGTCTGAGGGGGATAGAGATATAGAGTAATGATTCCTGAAACAGAAAATCCACAGGAGACGAAAAGTGTCTATCCGGGTAAGCCTGCACGGCATACTTGGGCTGATCCGGGTCAATACTTTTACGCAGAGTCCACAATGTTGGTTATCTCGCGTGACGGCTCATCTTACGTTTAGAACTGTCATGTCAACCACGGCTGTTGTCTGTCCTGAAATGAGGTTATTTTTGGTATTAAAATGTTCCTGATTTTATGAAAAGAATCAAAGCACTGAAAGTACTTGTGTTAGTATTCGTAAATTAAGGCCAGACAGGCGGGTGCATGTGTCAGGTAACTGGGGTACTTGGCGTAAAATACTAGGTCCCTGGAACAAAACAAACGAAAATTTACTTCTTCCACTGTTGGTTTTATCGCGGGACGGCTCATTTGAATTGTCCCTCAACACACCATAAACTCGGACGAGTGTGCAAGCCGAGCCCACCATTCAAAGTACGATTTTAACCCCCCTTTCCCACATACAGACGCTTTCTGACGTCTCAGTAGCAGACGATTTTTGAAAAGTATGTGGCAAAAGGAGAAATTGCTTATAATTTCACCTTTTGCCACATTGTTTTAAACTCTATTCTATAGTAATAAATTTATTGATAAGGATTCTCCATAATTTTGTCCAGATGTTTTCAAAGTCGTTGGCTTCAGGTTAGTTGTATGAGGTAATTGGTTAAACGAGATGTTCCTCTGATATGTGCTGTAAATAATCACAAGACAGTATTCAGCGACTATTTTTGTTCTAGGACCTCCGGTTGTCAGCTTTACGTGGAGACACTGGGGAACATGGGAAGGATCGTTCGGAGAAGTGCCCCCCAGCGGGGAAACCCTGGAAATGTTTGGGAGTTGCGTGGTACACGTAAATAAGGATCTTAAGATCGAGTCTATTGAAGTTTTCTACGATCCGAATCCACTTATTGCCGAGCTAAGCGGATTCAAAGGAACAAACTGTCCCTTCAAGGCCCCGGATGTTGGACCGACATTAAAAGGGCACCGTCACGCGGACGGGAGTACGAAGGAGGGATCCTAATACAGAAACGAACTGTGTAGACTCGGACTGACTTCTGCACACCCTCCAGAACCTTAACTGTAACGTGAAATGATGCTTTCTCAAATAAATAAACTATGCATTTGTGATATTCACAATCTCCATAACCTATTAATGAGAATTTGACATATTTTAATATTTAACCACTTTAGCGTATTTTATAGACACTGTTGTTTTAAGGAGCCATTCAACGAGAAAACCTATATTGTGGACTCTGCGTAAAGTATTGACCCGGATCAGCCTAAGCATGCCAGCCTGCTTACCCAGACCGACACTTTTCGCCTCCTGTGAATTTTCTGTTTCAGGAATCATTACTCTATACATCTATCCCCCTAGGAATCCGCTGTGGTCGAGTGGTTAGCGTCGGGGATTTCGAAACCGGGTGTTCCGGGTTCGATCCCCAGTCGCGGCAATTCGGTCATGGTGGAGTGCTCTTGGGCAAGGCACATTTTCTAGCCTAGTACTGGTTTGTTCACCCAGGGATCATGAATAATTAAAAATTTAAATGCGCGCTAAATGACCTTAGCTGTCGATGCGCCGTAAAACAATATACATTCATTCATTCTATCCCCCTAAGGCGGAATGTGTCGGCCCGGATTAGCCTGTGCAGACTGCGCAGGCTAATCTGGATATATACATTACGCATATTCCATAATGTACTGTTTGTATATTATTGCAAATAAATTATTTCGTATTGAATTGTATTGTTTTGTAAGCCTACAGTTAGAAAAAGTACATATAATAAGGACAGAGAGTATATAATAATTGCTGACAAATAAAATGGTTTAATAGATAAGCTCGCAATAAGTCAGTGGGGTTCAATCAGGCCTGAAGTGTCAACTCTATCATAAAACAATGGGAAGAGTAGACTGAGTACTTCTCAAAACGATAAGTACAAATTATCAGTGATGTTTACTGAAGATAATGCTTGTGATAATGTAACCATTATCGAATGTTATCTATGCTCCCGCGCCTTTTGATATGTCACAACGTGGATTACGAACACACAATTTGTTTTGGTGGGGTTTTTCGCCGTTTTCATCATTATTTCAGTTATATCACGTCGACAGTTATCTAAATCATGAATCCTGGGTAAACAAACCAGTACTAGGCTAGGAAATGTGCCTTGCCCACTTGGCACTCCTCCATGACCAGAGCGCCGCAGCAGGGGATCGAATCCGGGACGCCCGGTTCCAAATCCCCAACGCAAACCAGAACCTCTTTTCGCCGTTCATAATATTCTGCTAAACGACTTGCAATGAGGAGTTAAGAGTTCATATTGCGTTAATCTACCGTTCAGTATAATCTAGCTTGGAACTTTAAAGGTGTAGAAATGAATCACGCCAGAGTTTCATGAAAGTACACTATACAGTGCAACGAACACCGGGTTGACAGCCCGCGTCGGTACCGACTGAGCTACTGGCGCTCGGCCCTGTTTGTTTGATACATGTACAGAAACCTCTGGGTGGATGCACAGTAATGCAGATGATCTTGAGAGGTGTCGATCTTTGAAGGTTAATATTTTACGAGATAAAAACTTATTTTACTATGGAAAACATTGTAGGAACAGGAGAACATGCTCATACCGAGCATTTTCGGCGTGTCCACTCCATTCGGAATAGATAAATAGATTTATCCACATTGTCCACGTTCTTTTTATCATGTTTGCGCTAAAGAAAGGAACCGGTCACAGCGTACTGACATACTAACTGGTTAAAAAGGTCGATAATGCAATGACAACACTGGTTACATTCTCTCGGTTCTGTACATGTATCAAACAAACAGGGCCGAGAGCCCCGGTAGCTCAGTCGGTAGCGGCGCGGTCTGTCAATCCAGTTGCTTGGAAAGGCCGAGCTGTGTATGGAGTGTAAGTAAGCCAGGAAACACATAGCTAGGTGAACTATGACTGACCAATGGTTGAAAACGGCGTTTAATCAAACAAAGAGATTAGGCCTACACTTTTGACTATTTCGGTTTTACTCCTCCGTTAATATATACCTTCAATTATTCACGTGTTCTGCATTTATTTATATACAATGCAAGAGCATGAAGTCGAACTGGATCCTTATTGTACATATTAATACATCAGTAGATACGAGTATGCGATAGCATTATATACATTGGGGGTAACCACTCTATTAATTACAGTGAAGAGTGTAGATCTAAATCAGCATGTGCATCCGCATATTTTTCAAAGTCGTCTGCTACAAGCAGCTCTTCAGTTTAAGACTTGCCCCCTGCATTACTGTAGGGTCTTTATTTAAGTAAAGGGTCAAATTGCTATGTTTGTCCTTATGTTTCCCCCCCAGTTTCAGACTTATTTTTGGGTTAACATTTTTTCCATAACTGCAAAGGGACAAATTCCTTAAAATTGCTATTTCTTCTTTCGTCAAACTTGTCAATGTCATACAACAAGTATACTTTCATCTAGAGCCGTTTCATATTGTTGTCTAGATGTTTTCAAAGTCGTCTGCTACAGATTTGTCGTATGTTTGAAAGGGTACATACCGGAAAACCGATATTACAGTATAACAGAATGGATATGATGAGAAGTTTGTAGAGAATACAGGTTGGGGGGTGTCTTCGGGTAACAGAAGATAACTTCCAACTGCGCATGGCTACCTTAAACCTTTTCCCTCATACGGCAATTCTGCAGCAGACGACTTTGAACATATTTTGTCAAAAGATGGAAAATCTCTATAATTGAATGGATAACCTATGACAAAAAGTGGAAAACATTGTGGCAAAAGGAGAAATTGCACGTTTTGTGCAATTTCTTCTTCTGTCACTATGTTTTCAAAAAGCCGTCTGCTGCAGAGGCGTCAGAAAGCGTCTAAATGAGGGAAAGGGTTAAACCAAGAAGTCAGTCATTAATTACAGAAGTTGACATTATACATTTGTATGTGGCGACCAATAGTCCCATCCCACATATATGAGCCGTCCCGCGAGAAAACCAACATTGTGGACATTGTGCGTAAAATATCGACCCGTATCAGCCTAAGCGTGCAGCGCAGGCTAACCCAGACAGACATTGTTCGCCTCCTGTGGATTTTCTTATTCGGGAAGTATTACTCTATACCTCTATCCCCCTGAGACGGAATGTGTCGGCCCGAATAAGCCTGTGCGGACTGATCTGGATCGATACATTACGCATAATGTTGGTTTTCTCGTGGAACGGCTCATATATATTTTCAGACGCCACTGCAGAGGATGTATTTTGGAAAACGCTGTGTCAAAAGGAAAATTTCTCATTTAGCTTCAATGTTTTCAACTTTATTTAATCGATCTTTCATTTAGAGTTACCATATGTTTTACAAAATGTTTACAAAGTCGTCTGTTTTATAATTGTTATATAGTTGGTTCTCAGGTTTGCGGGTATTACATTACAGCCGACCTGTCAGCCAAAGTACATGCTGGTACAATGATATTGAATTTGACCTCTGGGCCATGACCTTCAAACTACAACATTGTTTTATGTAATAAATGGTGGCTTTTTAATTATTCATGCAGTGAGAGCAGTTCCATATAGATATACAATATGTAACATCACTGCTTCATCTTTTAAGCTTATAACCCACTTCCCACCTGTAGAAGCAGTTTGACACATGTGCAGCAGCCGATGTTTTAAAACATCGTGACCAAAGGAGAAATTGCTCTACACGAGCAATTTCTCATTTTGCCAAAACTTTTTCAACCTTTTTCAGTAGTTATACCTACAATTATAGAGATTTTCCATATTTTTGAGTAGACATTTTCAAAGTCGTCTGCTTCAGATATGCTGTATGTGGGAAAGGGTTGAAATGAATGGTTAATACAGATTTATTTGGTCACATCTCAAATTATATTCACAGTAATGGTAATACTATTCTAAAAAGTAGCCGTAATATGACTGAACTATTGCTTAAAACGGTAAATTCTCCTGTTCCTTCAATGTTTCCCGGGTGCCATCTATTTGGAGAGTGTCTTCAATCACAATAGTATTGAACTTCGATCCGATATCACGAGAATATGACCCGACTCTGTACTGCTCAATTGTGACCATTTTTAACAAAAGGGAATTAACTCTGCTTTATTTTATTTGATAATCATCTGACATATTAGCATCCCTTACCACATCTTGTTGAGACCCGATAGGGGTCAGTTAATAACGCTGAGAGCTTTCAAACCAGGGATCGTGATTGACACAGATCATCAGAGCTTTAAATAAGGGTTATCTTTCATGTCCTTATTTGACATTTAAACCCTATGTTGTGGGTACTCAAAAGAATCGTCTCAATGAGATGATTATTTTGAGTACCCACAACATGGTTGAGTAATAAGAAAAATATTGTGGGGGAAAGACCTGCTCACTCTCTCGTATATAGTAATCTGGATCATTGTGACTAGCGTCTTTCGTCTTTCACCTATGGGCTAAATAGTCAATGTATAAAGGTAGCCTGTTGTTTCGGAAGAAAGATGTGAGGAGTACAGGTGCCAGAAAACACATGGAAGGTGTACTGGCTTATGTATTGCACATAACAAGCAATTTCGCTTTTTGTCACAATGTTTTCTAATCTATTCAATAATTAAACTTTCTTTTATAGAAAATTACCTTTTTTTTGGCCAAGATATTTCCTGTCAGCTTTAAAATAAAAATCCAATATAAAAAGGGGGACGTGTGTTATATAAGAAAGAATGATGCGCTTTAAAGTGGACGTCCGTTTTAAGCAACTTTACAGAACACAGTCTCGTTCGGTAGACACTATTCAGCAACTTGACAGAACATAGTCCAGTTTGGAAGACACTATTCAGCAACTTGACAGAACACAGTCCAGTTTGGAAGACACTATTCAGCAACTTGACAGAACACAGTCCAGTTTGGAAGACACTATTCAGCAACTTGACAGAACACAGTCCAGTTTGGAAGACACTATTCAGCAACTTGACAGAACACAGTCTAGTTTGGAAGACACTATTCAGCAACTTGACAGAACACAGTCTAGTTTGGTAGGCACTATTCAGCAACTTGACAGAACACAGTCCAGTTTGGTAGACACTATTCAGCAGCTTGACAGAACACAGTCTAGTTTGGAAGACACTATTCAGCAACTTGACAGAACACAGTCCAGTTTGGAAGACACTATTCAGCAACTTGACAGAACACAGTCCAGTCTGGAAGAAACTATTCAGCAACTTAACAGAACACAGTCTAGTTTGGTAGACACTATTCAGCAACTTGACAGAACACAGTCTCGTTCGGTAGACACTATTCAGCAACTTGACAGAACACAGTCCAGTTTGGAAGACACTATTCAGCAACTTGACAGAACACAGTCCAGTTTGGAAGACACTATTCAGCAACTTGACAGAACACAGTCCAGTTTGGAAGACACTATGTAACAACTTGACAGAACACAGTCCAGTTTGGTAGACACGATTCCGACATATCCTTTGCTTGCAAAATCAACTTCTCAAATAACTCCAATTCAAATATCTTTACAACATGACACATACAATGTCATGATATATCAGAACGGGTTTTACCATTGTAGATGAATGCCTCCTATGGAACATTCCATATGTTATTATTTTGAAATCGAACCTACAGTTACAGAGAAGAAGTTTTGACAGACGACGGATATTGGACGGTGAGTGATCTCAATAGCTCATCCTACGCACTTCTTGATCAGGTGAGCTATAAAAAAAGAACAAAAACTCGATAATGATCAAATTGACATCCAAATATTTAAATATTGGATAAACTGTTTTGCCCAATTTGATAAACAATTCCCTTATGAATCTAACAAGATTCCTTTTCTGAATTCTTTCCCATTTAAATGCATCTGCAGCAGACTGTTATTTTAAAAAAAATGTCGCCAAAAGTACAATTGGCCAAAGTGAAATTGCTCATCATGAGAATTTTTCCGCTTGCCATATATTTTCATTTATGGAGATTTTATACATTTTAACCCTTTCCCCTTATATGGACGCTTTCCTCTGCAACAGACAGCTTATTGAAGACATTGCGACAAAAGAAGAAATTGCTCAAAAACGAGCAATTTCTCCTTTTGACACCATGTTTTCAACTCTAATCTGTTATTTAAATGATTGTACTTTCATTTAAATGGAGTTTCCATAACATTTTGGATATGTTTTCAAAGTCGTCTGCTGCAGATTTGTTGTATGTGGGAAAGGGTTAAAAGTCATTCTGTTATAGATTTGCTGTTAACATTTCCTGATGACTCTGAAACAGACAATTTTTGCCACAATGTTTTCAATGTTATTCAATAATTATTCTTTCATTAATAGAGAGATTCAATATATTTGCCTTTATATTTCAGGCAAACATGCATTTGCAATATAAAAATTAAAATCTGACCGAGTAAATTTTGCAAGCTGGATTTTAACCTGTTACCTAATAAAGAGGTTGACATGAAGTCCTATTCAGCCTATGAAATTGATGACTGTTTCGAAATCAAAAATCTCCTCTTGCCACAATATTTTGTACTCTATTAAAATTGTCCAAAACTTGCCAAAGATAATTCCAAGTAAAGCTGTTTGCTTAACTCTTTCCCACAGACAAAGAGTTGATCGTATTTAGGACAGGGGGGGGGGGGGGGGGGGGGGGGGGGGGGGGGGGGGGGTAGCCTTTTCCCACATATATATGCTTTCTGACACCTCTGACACCTCTGCAACAGACGACTTTTGAAATCATTGAAGCAAAAGGAGAAATTTTTGCTCAGAATTGGGCATCACAGCCCGCGTACTTTCATTACTTTGAAATATATCAGGGGAAATAACCGGAAATCAATGTGTAGGAAATGACTAAAGCGCACACAGTACAGAACGTTGACTATTCATTACCTACAGTAACGCGTTGTCCTTCAACCTCAACATATGGATACAAGTTCATTTTAAAAGCCGACCAACAAGCCACTCCCCCTGCAAAAACATTTAAAACGTAATCGATCTTTGTATAGGCTGCATGCATGGTCTATATGAATTAATTTACAACATTTGTTCTACCTCCGGATACATCCTTTTTGGACAGCAGTAAGGTAAGGATTTAAACCATATACATAACTACAGTTTGATTTCAATAGACGCGCATGCATAACGCTTAATTCACTTATGTTATATAAGCTTATGAGATACAATTAGTGATATTATCATATCAATGAAACTACGGAAGAGCAGTTATAATTGCTTACATAAACAGTCAGATCCGCTGCCTTTATTTAGAAGCTGTTTTGCCTTTGATTAAAGCTTAATTCACTTAAGTAATCACAGGCGTCCGGATTTACATTACAGAAGAAAAAGGGAAAAACACAAAATACCTCGTTAAAATACTCAAAAGTCTCTCTATAGTGTCCATTCGCTGTGATAATCAAAGTGCTGAAAGCACTCCAGGTATAGGGGCATCTGTTCGGTGAAAATATATGGCATAGTTGATATGAGCAAATATGGCTCAAACAATGCACCATCGGCCTGTATACAAACACAAATGTTTGGAGCAACACACTTTGCCTGCCAGTAACCAACACCTATGCATAACAGATTGAGCCTTCAATCGTATAGCCATGCATAATGCACAATGGACACACAGATGGACAAACTGAAGAGCACAGACTATTAATAATAATACTTCCAGTTCAGAGGACACTTAAGAGCAGCACTAAATAAAGAAATAATCCTGATAAATGACAGCATAATTACAAAAGAAGAATGCATCTTCTATGAATTCATGGATATAATATTAATACTAAACCACACTACTTTTCCTTGTTGTGCCACCAGTAATTACGATTGTAATGTTTCCGATCGCCATCTATAACACAACATCATTAGAATAAGCACATACTTTGGAATTTGCCTCGGACGATATTAAACAAGAGGGCCATGATGGCCCTAGTTCGCTCACCTGAATTATGCAATGTGATTTCTAATGCAAAACACATCAAGACAATTATTTTGACAAAGATTCAAAATGCAACCTCCAGAGTGTTAACAAGATTTTCCTTCATTTGGCCTAGTGATTTATATTTGTTATACCTCATATGACCCATATTCGAAGATAGTCTAGATATCATCCAGACAAACATTCTGACAAAGTTTCAACTTGCTCAAAGTAAAAATGCGGCCTCAGGAGTTTGAATAATATTTTCCTTTATTGACCTAGTTTCTAACCCAATATGACCCATATTCAAAGATGATATCTTTTTAGTAGTTGCTCCACATAGTTTCTCTCTGTGAAGCAAATGAATGAAGACCGTAAAGAATCCAAAGCGGGATGGGTTAATAATGTAACCTTGAAATAGGCAATTGTTGACTTCTGTTGATCGACCCTTAACAAACCTAGTCGAAATTAAAGACAATAACATATATTGTATCTGTATGCTTTGTAAAATAATGAATCCCATTCTTTATAACCGATTAAACCATTAAGAATGGAAAGGTCTTCCAAATGAAGATTGATCAAAGTTGACAATCAATGACCAAGTTTTATTTATAACTGGAAGCCTTTAACGTTCGAATGATTACATCATGGAAAAACACCATGTATTATAACTATGAAAAGTTTTCAGTTTGTCGTTGACATGTGTATTTGAAAACGAAATCGAATATTGATTTAAAGTTCAGTGTCATTAAAGCTAAACAAATGTAAGTCCTATCGATCTACGCAACACTTAACACACTGATACTTCATCTTGTATTTCCTTCAACCGTGACTTCAAAATCCGTTTTGGTCTATAAACTCCCAAATATATACATGCACAGGAAAACGCACAGATATACATGTATATATATTCACAGGTAAACGCACAGTAAAAAATATACATATTAACGACATACATACACAGCTGAGTGAAGTGAAGCAAACAATAATAATTAAATATTTTATTCAATGGTACAAAACAATGGTTCAAAAAGTAATAAATAACACCGGCCCCATGTGCCTATAAGTCCCTTTCAAAAGAAAAATAATTAAGAAAAAAATGAAAAAAAAAGACCACATACAAAAACACATAAAAATAAATAAATGACGATACAATTGATAATATAATACTATGTACATATACATATAAATATACATTTAACTTGATTACGCGGAATGAACTATTGCAGATCTTTTCAAATAACAATTTTGTATGTATATTGTAGATTTCTTTACGAGTCTTTTATCAGAAAGCATGTATTTAAATAAGAATATGTCATGCATTTTAACAGGAAATGATAGTTTCCACCGCTTGTGGTATATATATTACAGAATCAGAATCAGAATCAGAATCAGAATCTTTATTTTCATTTGACTTGAACAAAATGTTCATCGTCATATACATAATTATTATTATTTACATACATGTAACAAAAAGCAATTGTTTAATATATATTCATGGAATAACAAATTTGAATATTAATTTGATTATAGATAAAGATGTTGTAGGCGGAAGTAACCATAATGTGTTAATGTTTTTGATTTAAAAATGTTTTATAAATAGATAGACTTTTCCGTTTCTTTAATTTCCAAAAATATAACAAACCACATGCGCATGTCAGTAAGGGTATCCTTCGTTATTTAACCGGACAGCCCCACTGACACGCAATGCGGCTATATGTGAGCTTATTTACACAAGAAGATAAAACATCAAATACCATATATTGTTCACACGCGCACACTGAGTAGAACATGTTAGTGGGGGTGTCCGACCGAGTTAAACCGGACGTCCACCCGACATGCAATGCAAAGAATACGCGTGCATATGAACTGCCCATATATTACTATACATTTTTATACATATTCTAAGATAACCATAATTTATACATATATGAACAACCACAATCACCTATATGTGGGCACGCTTGTTTGCTTGTACTTGAAAATGTGTGAAAGCGTAGATGCGTATGTGCGAGCGAACGTGCGTGCGTGCGTGTGGGCGTGCGTGCGTGCTTGAAATAATACCGTTTGTGGGTTATCCTTGTTGAAACACAAGGATCGACGGCTTCGAAATTGTGTATTTAGTGATTGCGTGCATGCAAATGTTCACCCGTCGTATTTGATCTTTGTCGAATCGAAATACAAAGATCGCTACAGGTGAAAAAGGGGTGTATGTGGATTATTCGTATTTTTAAATTTTCTTATGTTTTAATAGGAGTGCGTTGATAATATTCACCGGTAAAATAGCATTTTGTCTTATTCGGTATTCAGTTTTTGTGTTCTTAATTCAAACGAATTAATGCAATACACTGCAAGATTATTCAATAATTTAAATTTTGTACTAGTTAGTAGCTGTGTAAGTTTAAACATATTTGGTTTATCGTAATAATATTTTGGTATATACTTAACTCGTGATATCTTAAAGCAGGGGCAAATTAGTATAAAATGATATTCATCTTCAATTTCGTTTAATTCGCAAACTGTACATTTTCTATTATTTCTTTCTATATTATTGTGTCTACCAGTTACAATATTAAGTTGATTTGAGGCTAATCTGATTTTTGCTAAAGCGTTTCTGCGTCTAGTGTTAAACATTTTGAGTATGTATGGAGATATTTCAAATCTATCTTTTAATGTTATGTACAAAGTTAACGATGTCTTATTTTTCATATCTTGATTCCAATCGTTTATAAAGAGGTCAATGAGTCTATTTCTAAGCAGTGGTATAAATATGTTAATGTTTACAGATGCAGGGAACAACCAAACATCGTGAAAGCCACACTTTTCTAGTAATGTTTTAACTTTATTAGCCCAGTTAAGGGTTCTACTATTTAGGTCAATGTTTTTTCTCATTGTTTGTATAACTGTATATAAGATACAATTATCGCTTTTTACACTATGTAGGCTGAGAAAATATTTGACAATTCTTGTTTTTATATTAATTGACAATGGAAACCTCCCCAATTCTCCGTATATAGCACTATTACTAGTTGACTGTTTAACATTTAATATTATTTTAAGAAATTTACGGTGTACTCTTTCAACGGCTTCTGACTGGAAGAAACCCCACACTTCACAAGAATAGTTTAGTATTGAGACTACAAACGAATCAAATAAAGACAACATTACTTTAATTGGGATTTCTTTTCCTCTAGTAATTGACAACAGTGCGTACATTGCTTTAAGCGCTTTTCCCGCAAGTGTTTTATTCGCATTCATAAATGACCCTCCGTTAGTAAAGACTACTCCAAGATAGTTGAAGCAATGAACAGTTTCTATTTCAACTGCGGCATATGTAAGTTTCGGTTGCTCAGTGTTTCCATTACCCTTTTGGAATATCATTACTTTTGTTTTTTCTGTATTAACCTCTAGTTTCCACTTTTTGCAATACGATTCGAAACTGAATAACAATTGTTGTAATCCCTCAGCCGTTTCCGATAAAATGACTGAGTCATCTGCGAATAGTAAGAGGTATATATTTAGTTGATCTAATGTGAGGCCTGGGTTATCGTTGTTTTGTAGGAAAAGTTCTATGTCGTTAAGAAAAAGTGAAAACAAAATCGGTGAGCTGATCTCACCCTGCAATAAACCGACATTGCATTCAAATAGTTCCGATAAACTGTTTAAATGTTTCACGCATAGTTTTATATCATCGTACATAGAGCGTATAACCTTGAATAGTTTACCGTTAATACCCTGTTTAATAAGTTTACACCACATACCATTACGGTAAATTGAGTCGAAACACTTCTTAAAATCTACAAAGCAGCAATAAAGTTTCTTTTTAGTTTGTAATTGTTTTTCTATGAAGGCATTTAACAGGAATATAGCGTCCGTTGTACTGTATTTAGGTTTAAATCCAAACTGAGCGTCTGTAATTACATCGTTTTGAACTGACCACTGTTTGATTCGCTCATTAAGGATAGACATAAATAGTTTTCCGAAACAGCTGGTGAGGGTAATCCCTCTATAGTTGTTTGGGTCGGAGTTATCTCCCTTCTTGAATATTGGGATGATAACGCCACGGGACCACGATTTAGGGTATGTTTGTTTATCAAGTATATAATTGAATAATAATTCTAAAGGCTTCTCCAAAATATCGATACCCTCTTTAAACATTTCATATATAATAGTATCTATTGAACACGCTTTATTTCTATTTAATTTTAAACAGGCTTTTCTAATCTCCTCCCTGGTTATATGTGAGTCGAGTTCGTTGCAACCTGTATCTTGGTTATCTGTGTTATCATAACTGTTTAAAAAGTCAATACACTCAATGTCCTCTTCGTGATTGAATTGTGAAATCAATGATTTAAAATGCTCGTAAAACGAACTTGTATCAATGTTTTCCGAAACGTCAGTGGTAGTTTTTGTTTTAAATAATTTCCAGAATTCCCGTGGTTTCTTATTTTTTAGTTCTTGTAAGGATCGAGCAAAATGAATGTTATATTTTCGCTTTGCATATTTGCAGTATCTTTTGTATTCTTTACGTTTAGATAAGAACTGATATCTATTTTCGTCCGTTTTTTCTAAATTATAAACACACAAAGCTTGTTGGTAATTATATTTTTTATTTTTACATTCTGCATCGAACCATTTTTTATGTTCATTGCATACGTTTTGAAATTGTGCTTGGTTATTTGAGTTGTAAGTTTGTTTAAAGTAAGTATCCCCGCTTTTAGTTAAGTAATCTGTAAAACTTTTGACTAAAATATCTGGGTCACAGTTATTTGATATTTTTTCTTGTAGGTCTGTATATAGTAAATTAATGTTGCTATTTATATCATATAAAAATCTCTCTTTGTATTCATTTCTCCATTTAAATACGGTACGTGTTATTGTTGGCGCGTCATTAGTTAATGCTCGCGTGTTTAAGCTAAATGATAATGGTGCGTGATTCGAGTGGATCGTGAAATCATTCACGCAGAAATACTGTAAACAGTTAAATGAATCCTGGTCAGTAATGAGGTAGTCAACAATACTTTCTCCGTTGTATGTGAAGCATGTCATCTTACCAACCCCAGCATCATCACCAAAGCGGCCATTTACAATACGTAAATTGAGGGATTTACATAAATCAATCAAACGCTCACCAAACCTATTTGTACCGTTATCAGATGATGTACGTGTTAAGTACTGGTCTATTTCAGGCTGCGCATCTATTTCCAATAACGGTCCGTCATGGGCAATGTAATCTGCCCTTTGACCCACGCGTGCGTTCAAATCACCGAATAAGAAAACACGCCCAAGCTCGTGAAATTGACGGATATCGGACTCGATCGTGTCGTATATATCGAAATCGTAAATATTGTAAACAGGTGAGCTCTCTGGCGCAATATATGTAAGACAAAGGTAATAGTCTGTTGGATTTTGAAAAAAAGTCTTTTCTAACTTAATCCATAGAATACAGTCTACTGCGTTTTTGACAAGTTTTACTCCTTTCAGTATATTGTTTTTTACATAAACTATAAGACCACCACTACTACGTTTTGCCCTTTTGTGTTGGAATTTGCGGTATGAATGGTATGCTTTATATCCACTTAACTGTATGTTTGATGATTTGTTTGACCACGTTTCACTTAAGCAAATTATATCATAGTTGTTAATGTAAGACACACAATCCGGACTGTTTATTTTCAGACTAGTTAATCCTTCTATATTCCAGGCTAAACATTTCACGTCACTTCCGCTTTCCCCCTATTTTTGCATCGACTCGTCTAACGCTTCTCTATATAAATAACCGTCTATGAAAAGCTTATCAACAGAAATGTTGGCGACTTTACCTTCATTTCTGGCTTTGATCATAATGGGTATAAGTCGTTTTCGGGTATCCATAATTTCTTTTGGGAATTGTTGGCTAATTCCGTGAGGATGTTCCATCTTTCCCGCATTTTTCCGTACTTGTTCTCTATCTTGATAATTAGCAAATTTTGCCACTATAGGTCGTGTCTTTGTAGTATTGAATTTGCCTATTCTATGGGCCCTATGTAAGATAATGTTTGTTGATGCATTTTCTATCCCACACTTTGTTTCAATCAGATTAAGCACTTTGTCGGAGCACTGTGAGTCTGTTTCTGTTCTATTTTCGGGTATTCCGAAGAAAAGGAGATTATCTCGCATGCTTCTCGCCTTCAGGCTTAAAATTTCCGACTTCATTTCCTTATCCTTTTCCCTTTGTTTCTGTTCAACACATTTCAGCTTATTTAGCATAGAGTCTATTTCGCTTTGTTTTTTGACGAGGTCTTCAATATTTCCTGAGTCGTGGTCCCTACTTTTCTCCATTTCAAAGATTTTGGTATCTAGAGAGTTAACTTTGAGGTCTAACTTATCCAGACGGACTGTTATTTTATCCACGGATGATTGAATACAGTCTAATTGTGAGAGCTTGTTCTCCAATTTATCAAATCGTGCCATCATCGTTGAGAACTGATCATTTGTAACTGTCTGTGTTGTTACATAACTCTCAAGGTATTTCCGTTCTGTATTTGGTAAAGGGTTAACATGTTACGGTACTGGTTCTGTATTTGTTCTCACACATTAGCCACGTTTACAAATTACAGGTTTAATTGCATTTCCGTAACAGAACCACATAGGGTAATTTGACGAAACACTTACTAGCCTATTTGTCAAGATTGTTCTTCATTGTACGCAAATGCAAATACATTAACCATTTCCCAGATATCTATACAACATAATACAATTTTATAACTAAAACAAATAATGCACCGGCCCATAATACAACATATATACACAATTCAAAACATCTTATGTGATGTGTTAGAAATAAATTGGACATGTTAACATAACAGTATATATTTTTTAACAATCATAATATGCATAATTCTTATCAATTTTCTTTACCAATTAAACTTTAATTACACATGTAATCACTTAATGGATTTTAAGACGTATAATCTTTTTAAAATGCCAAGTTATTTAGTTTCCTTTTAGTTTTAACTGACCTATATGTTCAAGTAGTTTCAAAACGAAAACGGTTTTTATAATAGTTTGATTTTCGGTATTGAGGAGAGAGCTAAGGTTTTCTTTGCTAGGTGTAGCATTGTACCAACTGTATATATATTTTCGTCTAATATCAGCAAACTTGACAATTATAAAAAAAGTATGATATTCATCTTCTTTCACTAGAGCATCTTTTTGAAGTAGACAATATATACACATTCTCTGTCAACATTAATATGGCGCCCAATTTCAACATTCAGTTTATGATTTGAACATCTAAATCTTGCTAAAGAACGTTTAAAATAGAGAGAGATGTCTGTTCACAAGTATCGCTCAACATTTAATAGGGTTTTCGAATTAGTATCAAAATCACACATAGAAGACATTTAAAACTGTTTAAATTGTACTACCAAATGGAACTTAGTTGTCGACGGGGCTTAAATCCCCATTCATTCATTCATTGAACTGTACTATAAATTGTGCAGGATTACCGACTTCTTGCGAGATCCATGCAAAACCGAAACCATACATGAATAATAAACCTCTAACTTTCGAAACCCAGTTAGTTCTACCGATGTCATCCTTTGATTTCAGCATCTTATTACACTGTTTGGGATACATAAAATTTTCTATTTGTAATAATCTAAGCAAATATTTGATCAGTTTAATGATATGGGAAATCTTCCATATTTCTCCCAGTGCCATGGAGTCGTTAATGATTGAATTTTTAGCCTTAAAACAATCTTTGCAAACTTTTAATTGTATTTGTTCAATGCATTTTGTGTATTAGTATCCCCAAATATCAGATTCGTGTGTGAGTAAAGCCATAATCATTGTGTCGAAAAAACTAAAACAAATCACAGTGGTTGAATTTACCAAAGGGTGTCTGAAAATGATTTATTCTATTAACAGATTTCCGGGCTTGAGCGGAGAGTTGCTTGCCAACATGACGATTTTGGCGTAAACAATAGACCCATATATTTATGTATTTATGTAATGACGTCACTTTAACATAGTCACCCCTATAAAACCATTTTTTCATATTTTCTTAAAGGACCGCCATTTCTAAAAACGATTACCTCTAAAAAAAAATAGATTCACAAACATATTTGTATCTGTACAAACATCCTCTATTATGTGTAGCTGCTTTTGAAGGTTAACCGCAGTTTCAGCGCAATTTGATACGTCATCAGCAAACATTATACAGTAAATATAAGGAATATCATTTGTAATGAAAATTCAATTGGAACATGTTTCTTTAAGACTGGAACACAGTTCGTTTAAATACATATTTAAAATCATTGGTGAACTTAAATCACCTTGTTACTATATTGTACAAAAAAGTTATTGTGTGTTATATGAAAACAAACCTGTTCTCACATATTTTCTTTTACGGCCATGGCATCTCTAGCCCGAGTTGGTAATCTTCATATTTGACTACACGAATCGTGTATGGTTTTTTTTTACAATATTTTACCATCATGTATCCATGCATCTTTAACTGCTTCTTTCATTTTTTCTGAACAGACATTAAGACTTCAAGATTAATACTGGTCAGGTCTTTATTGTTAGTTTACCCTGGTTTTTCATGATATCATGTTAAGTGTTTCTTGATAGTAATTTCACAATGACTTGTCTGTTATCATTTGATTTGTTTGGGACGATATCTATGTTATTTATTGACAACTCACATACATCTTTATCTCTCATTAATATAACTACTTTACTAGCTGTTGATGTCTCTCCTATGGTGTTATCTTTTATACCTTTTATCTTCAGTGTGTTCCTTCTGCTGAACCGTTCTGATTGGTTTTCAAATTTCGTCTTATTTTCGTTCATCTTGTTCATTTCCTTTTCTAAACTATCATTCTGTGTCTCCTGAGCCTCCAAATCGACCTCTTACTATTTCATTTCCTTCTTAATCTGGTCACACTCTTGATTTCTTTCGAATAACTTTCCTTCTAATACTTATATATATTATGTGTTATACTTTGTAGGTTATTTTCCTTCATCTCTGTAAACATTTCAGTAATTATATATCTCATCAATGTTTCAATTGACCCATCACCCTTTACCGTCACATTCTCAAGCTTTTTATTCACAGTTGTGACGGAAACATCTAACTTCTCGAGCTTTGATTTGTATCATCTGATGAATTAAGTTAGGAATTTCAGATTTTTCAATGGCTTGTTGTTGGTTATCACCATGTCCGTTTGTTTACTTTCCTTCTTCTTTTGTTTATCTGATGCTTTCTTTTCTACAATACTGAGGAACATTTGATCTTTCCGCTAATTATCTTCTGAATTACCATCAGTTTTGTCTGTGTTATCATTGATGTTCTTTGGACCCTTTGCTATTTGAAAAGTATACTTTCTCAAAAATATTGACGCACCTCTTTGTTGTTGAAAATATAACAAAGTTTCAAAAACAGAGTTCTCATATAATCAATTCATAGTTGCAATTCAAAGAATTGTTCTTACTCTTTCTGTTGTCCAAATTCCGTCTCATCACATCCTCTAGAAATGATGGAATTTTTACATCTTTTGATAGCTGCTTTGTTTATGTTTTTGTTCTTTAAGGGAGGTAAGTAAATTTTTGTTTGCTAAACTGGGATGATTTGTCTGTATATCATTATATGTATGTATCGTCTTATTGTCTGTTTGTATGTTATCTTCTTCAAACCTCTTCCACTCATATTACTTACGTTCATGTACATGTAGTACTTACCACTATTCACTTAACGTTCACCTCTCATTATTATTAAAAGTACTCATGCCATGGCCTCATTTCAGCACACACCATTTCATCATTATACATTTCTTTTCACGTGAACTTATTGAAACATCGTGGCAAGTGAAGCGTACAAATGTGTTATTATGATAAGTTATTTACATATCTGAGTGCCTTCCTTGTTCCTTTTGCAGGTAAATACATTATCATTATTTCATTTTCATTTCTTTTCAGCTGCATTGAATGGCTTCATTATGTAAATTTATTCGAAAATGTAAATTTGTCCCTTTATTATACCCCCCGGCAAACAAAGTTTGGGGGGGTATATAGGAATCACCCTGTCTGTCCGTCTGTCCGTCTGTCCGTCTGTCCGTCTGTCCGTATGTCCACATTTCTTGTAAGCACTACTCCTCCTAAACGGCTCAATGGATTTGGTTCAAACTTTACATGAAGGTTACACATCATATGTAGATATGCATGAAGGAAGATCACACGCCTCGGACTCTTCCAAGGGGAGATAATTTAACTTAGAGGTTATCTGCGAGGGACTCCTGTGCACATACCTCCACATTTCTTGTAAGCACTACTCCTCCTAAACGGCTCAATGGATTTGGTTCAAACTTTACATGAAGGTTACACATCATATGTAGATATGCATGAAGGAAGATCACACGCCTCGGACTCTTCCAAGGGGAGATAATTTAACTTAGAGGTTATCTGCGAGGGACTCCTGTGCACATACCTCCACATTTCTTGTAAGCACTACTCCTCCTAAACGGCTCAATGGATTTGGTTCAAATTTTACATGAAGGTTACACATCATATGTAGATATGCATGAAGGAAGATCATACGCCTCAGACTCTTCCAAGGGGAGATAATTCAACTTAGAGGTTATCTGCGAGGGACTCCTGTGCACATACCTCCACATTTCTTGTAAGCACTACTCCTCCTAAACGGCTCAATGGATTTGGTTCAAACTTTACATGAAGGTTACACATCATATGTAGATATGCATGAAGGAAGATCACACGCCTCGGACTCTTCCAAGGGGAGATAATTTAACTTAGAGGTTATCTGCGAGGGACTCCTGTGCACATACCTCCACATTTCTTGTAAGCACTACTCCTCCTAAACGGCTCAATGGATTTGGTTCAAACTTTACATGAAGGTTACACATCATATGTAGATATGCATGAAGGAAGATCACACGCCTCGGACTCTTCCAAGGGGAGATAATTTAACTTGGAGGTTATCTGCGAGGGACTCCTGTGCACATACCTCCACATTTCTTGTAAGCACTACTCCTCCTAAACGGCTCAATGGATTTGGTTCAAATTTTACATGAAGGTTACACATCATATGTAGATATGCATGAAGGAAGATCATACGCCTCAGACTCTTCCAAGGGGAGATAATTCAACTTAGAGGTTATCTGCGAGGGACTCCTGTGCACATACCTCCACATTTCTTGTAAGCACTACTCCTCCTAAACGGCTCAATGGATTTGGTTCAAACTTTACATGAAGGTTACACATCATATGTAGATATGCATGAAGGAAGATCACACGCCTCGGACTCTTCCAAGGGGAGATAATTTAACTTAGAGGTTATCTGCGAGGGACTCCTGTGCACATACCTCCACATTTCTTGTAAGCACTACTCCTCCTAAACGGCTCAATGGATTTGGTTCAAACTTTACATGAAGGTTACACATCATATGTAGATATGCATGAAGGAAGATCACACGCCTCGGACTCTTCCAAGGGGAGCGGGGGGTATTCTTCAGTGAGCTTTGCTCACAGTATTTCTAGTTTGTTTTGTTGCATTGATTCTTTCTTACGAGCTGTGTCGCCTGAGTCGCACTTCGTCGTCTCATTTATACATGAAGTTATTTACATATCTGAGTGCTTCCTTGTTGCTTTTGCAGTCTACCCCAAGAAGACTATCCTACGATAGAAATATCTAGCCCGGCCGGGTAGCTCAATTGGTAGCGTATCTGACTCGTGATCTGGAGGTCACGGGTTCGATACCCGGTTGCGGCGACATTCTTTCGGGCGATGTTTTACATTGCCTCTCACCTGATCTATGTGAGAAAGTAGTCAGTGGCTTCGAAAGAATGTTGTGTAAGTACTGGTGTGGGAAAGTGGTAGGTGCACTGACCGCCGTGATATGACCAAAGCTGTTGAAAGCGGCGTTAAACTCCAAACAAACAAAAAACAGCGTAACAATTAGCCGTTTATAAACATTACCGTAAATGTATTAATCCAGCAATGTTACATGTAATCAGCTTTATTTACTATCCTGCTATACGCATAAAAGCTGTAATTCTATGATTGTATGGGTTTTTCACGCAATCTATTCCCTTTGTGATGTTTAGGCAGGAAGCTCATTGTAAGGGCCGAGCCCCGGTAGCTAAGTCAGTAGCGACGCGGGCTGTCAATCCAGAGGTTGTGAGTTCGAATCTCAGCTCGGCCAACATTCTTTCCTACGTTTGACAAAAGTCACTGTGACATGCGTCATTCGTCTTTCATCAATGGGCTGTTTATCAGTCTATGTGGTAAAGCAGCCAGTTGCTTGGAAAGTATGTTATGCGGTGTACTGGTGGGGAAAAACCAGGAAACGCATGAGTAGGTGAACTGGTCGCCGTGATATGACTGAAAACGGCGTTAAACCCCAATCAATCATTCATTGTTAGGACAGGCGCCAAAGGGTATGTCACTAACTGTCTATATGAATTTCCTCTCCCGTTATCGCAATAACAACTGTGATTCCACGATTGTATGGGATGCTCTTAATTCATTCTCTGTTTTAAAATAAAACTTGATGCAGAATGTCATTGACTGCTGTTTTAATACATGATAAAAACTGAAAGTAAGAGTGTATTACAATAAAATAAAATTAAATTAAAAATAAAAGAACGGGATTACATACATTTCACTCCTTTTTCTTTTTCCCTTTAAATAGAAAATGGAAAATATCAAAGGCAGAACCCGCTCATCACAGTATTTGATCAAGGGACCTTTGGTACGAGAAGCCGACACTGCGCCACTGTCTTCAAATCAATATTAGCGCTATCTAAACTGCAATCATTTTAAAAGCACCCCCCTGAGAATGGTTATGATACAAAGCCGATGATGAATGTATACAATTTGATCATACTTGTTATGAATTAAAGAAACAAGAGGGCCATGATGGCCCTGGATCGCTCACCTGATTTTTATATGGCGACCATATATTTCAACATGGCTTGAAGGAATCTGATAGTGGGTCTCTTAAGGAATATTTCTACAAAATTATTTGAAAATTGGCCTGACATTTTCGGAGGAGAAGTTTTCACGATAGCCATATAAGGCAAAATAGTCCCGCCCAACCCTGGTGGCCATTTTTGTCGACCAATCAACATGGCTTAAAGGAATCTGATAGAGGGTCATATACGGAATATTTCTACAAAATTATTTGAAAATCTGCCGACCAGTTTAAGAGGAGAAGAATTTTGAAGTTTTTCCCGTTTCGTTGCAATCATGCTCGAAGTTCAGTACAACAATTAACTGTAGACTAGTACACTTACCAGTTGTCATTGGTAGATACTTAATCATACAATTAACATCACACCAACACTTTCTTCCTTTAAAACATTCTTGCAAGTTTTGAAATCCAATTTGGAAACAGGTATGCTTTATTTTAACACGTTTTAAGAATCTTTCTCCCTTTTTCACAATTTACATGTAAATATATACAAACAAACATCTAAAGTTTTTCCCGTTTCGTTGCAATCATGCTCGAAGTTCAGTACAACAATTAACTGTAGACTAGTACACTTACCAGTTGTCATTGGTAGATACTTAATCATACAATTAAAATCACACCAACACTTTCTTCCTTTAAAACATTCTTGCAAGTTTTGAAAACCAATTTGGAAACAGGTATGCTTTATTTTAACACGTTTTAAGAATCTTTCTCCCTTTTTCACAATTTACATGTAAATATATACAAACAAAGATCTAAAGTTTTTCCCGTTTCGTTGCAATCATGGTCGAAGTTCAGTACAACAATTAACTGTAGACTAGTACACTTACCAGTTGTCATTGGTAGATACTTAATCATACAATTAAAATCACACCAACACTTTCTTCCTTTAAAACATTCTTGCAAGTTTTGAAATCCAATTTGGAAACAGGAATGCTTTATTTTAACACGTTTTAAGAATCTTTCTCCCTTTTTCACAATTTACATGTAAATATATACAAACAAAGATCTAAAGTGGACGAATGAAACCTGGCGTACAAGTCATCAAGCATAAGGTTTTTAACAAATATTTGGTCACAATACGTGTGATGGCAGGGGTTTCATAAAGAACTGTAATACTTTATTCAAAATAAAATAATTGAAATTGACACTTCTCTCACATTTCGATACACAGTTTGTGTAAATCTTGAATTGTTTATTTAGTGAAGGTAGATAACGAAAGCATTCATGACAGTTTTCCCTAACATACAATGAAGAATAAATTCGGTGAATTAATTGGTTAACCCTATGCTTAATGGTGAACCTGCTGAGTACCTGATATAGTGTTTAAATTGTTTGCTTTGCAAATATCCAAATGAATGTTACACATGCAATCAAAGTTCAGTGACACCTGAAAGAATAGAAGGATACATCACAAACATAACTGAAATAATTTTAACCCTTTTCAAACTATAGTGGCAAATAAAAGAATTGCTCATAAAGAGCATTTTCCCATTGGCTCCAATGTTTCGACTAAATTCAAATCATACTTTCCTTTATATGCATATATCTGAACTAATATTAGAAGGAGAAAATATGTGTGGGGTGTGTGGAACAAAATATTTCTGTGTGTAAATTAATCTGTTTCACCATAGTCATGATACTGTAATGTTTATCAGCACATGAGCCGTCTCGCGAGAAAACCAACATTATGGCCTCTGCGTTATGTATCGACTTAGATCAGTCTGCGCAGTCCGCATAGGCTAATCCGGGCCGACACATTCCGTCTCAGGGGGATAGAGGTATATAGTAATTATTCCTGAAACAGAAAATCCACATGAGGCGGAAAGTATCTGTCCGGGTAAGTCTGCGCGGCATGCTTGGTCTGATCCGGGTCGATACTTTACGCAGAGTCCACAATGTTGTTGTCCTCGCGGGACGGCTCATATTACGGTTATAACTGTCATGTCACCCACCACTGTTGTCTGTCCTGAAAAGAGGTTATTTTTGGTATTAAAATGTTCCTGATTGTATGAAAAGAATCAAAGCACTGAACGTACTGGTGGGACGGTTGTATTGGTATCCGTAAAGTAAGGTCAGACAGGTGGTTACTGGGGGTACTTGGGGGTAAAATTAAAGATCATTGGAACAAAACACACACAAACTTTGTTAACATATAATATACCAAATCGTCATGAAATGTTGTCAAAGTTATTCTGTGGATCACCTGAAATTTAAAACAAGGTTAACAGATCAGTTCAAAGGGAAAAGTCACATTTTATAGCAAAAAACCCACGTAAACTAGTCTTCATTAGCCATTTGAGGCATTGGCTTAAAGTAGCTCAAAATAAAATGCATGTGGCTAAAATACAATTTCAATCAAAAATTTCGCTGCAAAAACACTCTTTTAAGTATAAAAATGTCAATTTGAGCATTTATACTGCTTTGAATGTTATCAGGGGCTTGATTTCCTTATATGTACATGGACAACTATCTAAGTTCTGTTACACAGGTGAGCGAAATAGGACCATAATGGTCGTCGTGTTTATTAATAATTTCAAAGAAAACTACGTAAATTGTCTTTTTCAACATGCTGCCCACTTCCCGTGTATGATTATCAAACCCACCCCTCACACAAGCATTGCAAACTTGGCAGTGGTTATAATGGAATCTGGTCTGAATGTTTTTGACATAATCAGTTCAAAAATCCATCAGCATACTAAAATTAAAATGCTTTTTCAAAAGAACTAACCTCATTTGTAAAGCATACATATTTGACAAACATCTCTTGTGTACATACACATGTAACTGCATGTCTGACTTTAAATTACGAACCCCAACACAAACAGTACTTTCAGTTATTTTACCCACCAGTACTTTCAGTGCTTTGTCACATGATCTTTGTCACAAAACCTTTTATTAATTATGTAGTGTGTTGACTCTGGGACGGCCGTCCCTAAAATCATACAAAGACAATTGATTGATTGGGGTTTTACGCCGTTTTTAACAATTTCTCAGTTATATAATAATAATAATAATAATAATAATAATAATACTTTATTTATAGATGGTGACTCATTTAGCCATTGGCTATTTTACAATGAGGCCATCTTAATAGCTATCATAAAGAAACATACAATGATGAAACAATTAATTGCCCCCCCCCCCCCCCCCCCCCCCCCCCCCCCCCCCCCCCAATAACATCATCAAAAATGAAGAAAACGTCAATTGTGATACAGAAGCGTCACAAGTGAACAAGAAGAGTAAATAATGTATCAACCTTGTATGTGATACATGAAATTAAAGTGTTTGCTGAAAAACAAGTTACCCACATGTACTGTGAATAACTTTTTAGAAGTAATGCATATTACACAGGATCTATCTTAATGCATTTGATAAAACAAAATGATGTTGAATTGCTTTTTTTTTAACTTGTGAGTACTATAATAATGAAAGAAAGACTCGTGATTTACAGAAGATGACGTTTTGAAACAATGTGCTTTAAAATTGCACACTTAAATTTTGTAAGATTTGAAAGGAACCTAATGTTTGAAGGTATGGCATTCCATATATGTACACCAGAAAAGTGTAGGCTTTTTTTAAATAGTTATGTAGATGGTTTCGGACAAGAAAGGTTATTATTTGAAACCGAGCGTAAATGGTAAGTATTGGTTGACTGTGAAGAAAACATATCGGTTATATATCCAGGTGTTTGTCCATTCATAGCTTTGTATATCAATATTGATTTATTGTATTCTAGTCTTTCATAAACATCCAACCATTCCAATTCCTCAAATAATGGTTTGGATGGCGAGTCATAGGGTTTATCTAGAATTATTCGTGCAGCAGACTTTTGAAGTTTGAGGATTCTATTAAGTTGTACTTTTGGTGCATTACCCCAAATAGTTAAACAATAATCAATGACAGGCAGAATATATGCATTATAATACATTTTCCGATATTGTATTGAAAGGTAAGGTTTAATCCGTCTAAGAAGAGCGGTTTTTGAAGTAATTGAGTGACATACACTGTCTACGTGTTTGACATAGGAAAGATTGTTATCTATATTTATGCCTAAAAGTTTATGATTCTTTACACAATCTACAGGAATACTATTCATTGATATATTCAATGATTTTGCGGGAAGTTTTGTCAATTTTTGATTTGTTGCTAAGAGCATACTTTTAGTTTTTGAAACATTGATCACCATACTGTTTTCATTACACCAGCGTTGGATGTTTTTAACGTCTGTAGAAATATCCCTTTCAATTGTATACAAATATGGGGAAGACTTTTGAAGGGTTGCATCATCAGCAAATAAATCTAAAGAAGATAGTGTGACATGCAGAGATAGGTCATTCACATACATTAAGAAAAGTAGAGGACCTAGCACAGAGCCTTGAGGAACGCCAGACAATATAGGGAGACATTTTGAACTAATGCTCCCAATTTGAACACGTTGTATCCTTTTTTCAAGATAAGATTTAATCCAAAGTATTGATCTATTGTCAAATTTGTATAATTTAAGTTTTTCCAGAAGTGTATTATGGTTGACTAGATCAAACGCTTTACTAAAATCTAAAAATAAAATTCCTGTAAGGTTCCCTTTGTCCATTTCTTTGAGCCATAATTCTGTCATCTTTGTCAGAGCTGTTTGGCAAGAATGTTGTTTTCTAAATCCTGACTGTCCTATATGAAGCAACTCAAAGTTGACAAGGAATTCATAGATTTGTGATGCAACATGCTTTTCATATATTTTAGATAGTGTAGGAAGAATAGAAATAGGTCTATAATTTCCAGGGTCAGACTTTTTCCCTTTTTTAAAAATGGGCGTTACTTTTGCAATTTTTAATTTGTCTGGAAAAGTGCCTTCAATTATGCTTCGATTTATTAAATAAGCAACAGGTTTGCATATTACATGGGCGGCAATTTTCAATAAGTTTGGCCCAAGAGTGTCAACCCCAGCGGATTTATTAATATCCAATTTAGAAAGTAATCTGTATACTTCATGTTTATGTATGCATTTTAATTGGAAGTAAGTATCAATTGGAAGTTTTGTGTTCATGAATGTTTGAAGATTGTTCAATGTTATTTTGCTAGTTCTTTGGAATGATTCATTTTTGAATGACACGCTTGTAAAATAAGAATTAAACATATTAGCTATATCCTCGGGAGTTTCAACCTTTTCATTTTCAGACATTAACACATTTGGCATATTTGTCCCTGTCTTCGGATTTAGCTCTTTCATATATTTCCATATATCAGTAGTGTTTTTAATTTGAGCAATAGCATCGGAATAGTATTTTCGTTTTGCATTTCTGATTAACGATCGGACCTTGTTACGCCAAACTTTAAAACTATCCATATCTTTTAATTTGTGAAAACTATCCCTTTTATATCTTGCCTCATTTATTTCCGGTGAAATCCATTTCGGCTTATGCTGTAGCTTGACCCTTTTTGACTTAACTTTTGAATGCTGGTTAAGAATTCCAAAAAACAAATCATAGAACAATTGAAGATATATTTATATCTTATATTTATAAGATAGAACAATATCACGGCGGCCAGTTCACCTACTCATGCATTTTCTGGTTTTCTCACACCAGTACTCCACACAACAATCTTCCCAAGCAACTGGCTGCTTTTCCACATAGACTTAGCCCATTGGTGGAAGACGAATGACGCATGTCGCATTGACTTTTGTCAATCGTCGGAAAGAAAGTTGGCCGAGCCGGGATTCGAACTCACAACCCCTGGATTGACAGCCCGCGTCGCTACCGACTAAGCATACAAAGACAAATGTGAGCGCCTCAAACTGACTTCGTGTTCGCAAAGTTGGGTGGAGACCGACTAGCGTGACTCGGGGCCAGTGTGTGTCACTTTCACCTGACACATGTCAGGATGCCAGTTAAACTTTCTAATTCGAGCAATATACAGCCGGAGTCTGGCTTTAGACTTGCCCAAAATGCCAACTTAATCTGGGCATTGCAGTCGTCTGCAATAAATCCGGGTGGAATCAGACACGTGCCACTCGTAGCCAGAGTGTGGCACTTTCACCTGACACATGTCAGGATGCCAGTTAAACTCTCTAATTCGAACAGGACAGGGCATGGCAGCCAGCTGACGCAACTTGACATGATCTCATGCAACACGAAGTCAGTTTTGTGGCGCTTTAACCTTGCATGCATCAATGAACCGCCCAATCCATCTTATTTCGAACAATAGGCACGCCAAAACAAGGGTGGGAGCCACTATGTCGTGCCAAGTCACCCTGGATTTTGCAGCCGGCTGCCATAAATCCGGGTTGAATCCGGCTAGCGTGACTCGGGAGCCAGTGTGTGTCACTTTCACCGGTTTCAGGTCAGGATGCCAGTCAATCTCTCTAATTCGAGCAAGATACAGCCGGAGTTGGGCTGTAGACTTGCCCAAAATGCCAACTTCATCTAAACATTGCAGCCAGCTGACATAACTCCGGCTAGTGCGTCTCGAAGCCAGATTGTGGCACTTTCACCTGACATATTTCCGGATGCCAGTTAAACTCTCTAATTCAAACAGGACGGGTGCAAAGTCGACACTTTGTCGGGAAGTCCCATATCCGGCTGGGTATGGCAGCCGGCTGACGCACTTTGACGAAACAGGACCTCATGCAACACGAAGTCAGTTTAAGGTGCTTTCACCTGGCATGCATAAATCAACCGCCAAATCCATCTATCTCGAACAATAGGCACGCACAAACGAGGTTGGGAGCCACTCTGTCGGCCAAACCTCGACTAGGTTTTGCAGCCTGCTGCCATAAATCCGGCTAGCGTGACTCGGAGCCAGTGTGTGTCACTTTCACCTGACACATGTCAGGATGCCAGTTAAACTGTCTAATTCGAGTAATATACAGCCTAAGTTAGGCTGTAGACTTTCCCAAACTATTCTGAAATTCATCTGAACATTGCAGCCAGGTGCCATAAATTCGGGTGGAATCCGGCTATTGCAACTCGGAGCCAGAGTGTTGTACTTTCACCTGACTCATGTAAGGATGCCAGTTAAACTCTCTACTTCGAACAGGACGGGTGCAAAGTCGGGTCTTTGTCGGGAAATCCCAACTCCGGATGGGCATATTGTCTGGAGTTGGGATGTCAGGCTCGCCATAACTTTCGCGGAGCTCCGACTGTTCCGGTAGATTGATGCTCGTTAGGATTTTCAGCATTTGCAAACGAAATGTTTGAATTAAAGAGTATAGGCAACATCCTGACATGTTTTGCGCAAACGGTCGGAGTTTAGATTTCCCAACAAAGACCCGACAATTTGGGCAAGTCTACAGCCCAACTCCGGCTGTATATAGCTCGTGTTAGAAAGTTTAGCCTGCTGCAACCGACGTTGACTATTCCGGCTGATGAATACAGCTTGAGTTGGCGAAATTCCGTATTTCAAGCTAGTTGATACTGGTTCGATTTCCCGAACTGGCACACGTCCTGTTTGAGTTAAAAAAGAGTATAACATGTGTAGCGTCGACAGAATTGCTCCCATCAGGTTCGATTCTGAATTCGTGCAAGGCCAACGAGATGCACTAGTTGCCGATTAGCATAAGAATCCAGCCAGTCTTAACATGTACAGACAATGATTGTATTTGTACATAATGCGTGTTGTTTAAGCTTTAGGATGACAAGAATAGCCGGAATGATGTTTTCTTCGGCCGGTTAGTAGTAGCAGAAAAAACAGCTGTTCAAACCGGTTAATACAGCCGGAGAAGCCGGAGTTCTGGCTGTTCCGGCTGGGTAATACAGCCTTTACATGCCTATAATTTAACAACTAGCAGAGCAACCTATACTATTCATTTAAGAGTGGGGTTTGATTCATCTAATCTGCCCCAGCCCCCCCCCCCCCCCCCCCCCCCCCCCCACACACACACACACAAACAAACCTATCAATGTTGCGTTTTACTGTGTCAAATTTGGAACTTGATAACAATTTGACTACTTTTGAAGATTTCTAAGGCTTCATTAAAAATATAATAGGCCGCCTCGTTTGTATAGTGATAGGTTGTAGGCTGCACGAATGTTCTATTATCTATCAATTGTATGCATTCATTCACTAAAGTGTTGTACCGTCGTATATATTATTTTTTGGACAGCCGTAAGTTGAGCATTTATAGCATATACATAATTATAGTTTGATTTCAATGGACTCGCTTTATTAAAACTTAATTCAATTAGGTAATATAAGAACCGCTGCCACGCTGTTTTGCCTTTCATTAAAGCTTAATTCACTTAATGTAATAAACAATTAGTGATAATATCATATCAAGGAAACAGCGGAAGAGCAATTCTGATTGCTTAAATAAGCAGTCAGAACCGCTCCTAAGCTGTATTGTGTTTGATTAAAGCTTAATTCACTTATGTAATATCGAAACCGCTGCTAAGCTGTATTGCGTTTGATTAAAGCTTAATTCACTTATGTAATATCAGAACCGCTGCTACGCTGTTTTGCCTTTGATTAAAGCTTAATTCACTTATGTAATATTAGAACCGCTGCTACGCTGTTTTGCCTTTGATTAAAGCTTAATTCACTTATGTACTATCAGCTTCGTAATGCAGTTATACTTTAACTATTCCAACATACATCAAATCTGCATCAGATGACTTCAAAAACTTTCAGGCAAAACTATGGAAAGTATCTATAAATAAAAGTAACATTACTGAGCAATGAATCATTTTGTTTACAAAATTCGTCTGCTGCAGAGGCTTCAGAAAGCGTCTGTATATGGGAAATGGATAAGTCTGTTTTATGATAAATATCACTTAGATCACATGTGTGATCTGTTTTATAGTATCTAGTTTGTTTCAGTAAGGTATTTGAATGTGTCCCACTATATAAAATAATTGGGAATTAAAACAAGATAAGAATCTGAATGGATTAGGACGTGTTTAAAGAGTGATACATGCTTGATCAGTCTTATGATATAAAATAGCATTATACAGTTAAATGTTTCCTAATTTAGTATAGGTAAGTTTAAATTTAATTATTTTACATTGATTGCGAAACTAGCTCGATGTCTGCTTCCTGGAGCCGGTACCAGTACTCGAGCCTTTAGTGTGGAAAAATCCAATAGTCAAAACCCGCTCATCACGGGACTCGAACCCAGGACCTTTGATAGGAGAGGCAGATTCTCTACCTATGCACCACTGTCTTCAACAACCTTGAGGTTGGCTTACACTTTTGAATTTCCAGATACATTTGAATTGATTATGACAATTTAACTTTGTTGACATTTTCGTGTAGTCAGAACCCGCTCATCACGGGACTCGAACCCTCGACCATTGGTACGAGATGCCGATGCTCTACCTCTGCACCACTGTCTTCAACAACCATGAAGTTGGTTTAAACTTTGGAAGTTCCAGATATATTTGAATTGTGTACCAATGTCTGTATTTGTTGTAATTTACAATTTAACCATGTTAGACTTTTCGTGTAGTAATTGTAACATACTATAACACCGAATTCACAGTAAAACACAAGCATCAATATCTAAATATTAAAGGATTTTAAGGATACTTTTCGGGATTTCGTCACTAAGTTTTCATAGTCGTCTGCTGCAGATTTGTTGTATGTGGTTAAAGGGATAACATGATAATGAGTTTATTTACATAATTCCTCATATGGCTTGAACGCAGTCGTGCTTGTCCTAACTGCATTCATTTGACTTGAAAAAAGAGCATTATTGTCATCATCTGGTATACAGTCTTGAAAAACAAAATTATCATAAAAGTACATTTATTTTGACACTGTATTCGCATACATGGATACGTATTCGTTCCCGCGTTGTGGTGTAGTCGTAAAGCGTCCATCATAAGGTGTGGTGTAGTGGTAAAGCGTCCATCATAAGGTGTGGTGTAGTGGTAAAGCGTCCATCATAAGGTGTGGTGTAGTGGTAAAGCGTCCATCATAAGGTGTGGTGTAGTGGTAAAGCGTCCATCATAAGGTATGGTGTAGTGGTAAAGCGTCCATCATATAGTGTGGTGTAGTGGTAAAGCGTCAATCATATGGTGTGGTGTAGTGGTAAAGCGTCCATCATAAGGTGTGGTGTAGTGGTAAAGCGTCCATCATAAGGTGTGGTGTAGTGGTAAAGCGTCCATCATAAGGTGTGGCGTAGTGGTAAAGCGTCCATCATAAGGTGTGGTGTAGTGGTAAAGCGTCAATCATATGGTGTGGTGTAGGGGTAAAGCGTCCATCATAAGGTGTGGTGTAGTGGTAAAGCGTCCATCATAAGGTGTGGTGTAGTGGTAAAGCGTCCATTATATGGTATGGTGTAGTGGTAAAGCGTCCATCATTTTGCGGGAAGTCGTCGATTCGATCCCCGACCGGCTCTTTCCAAATACTTAAAGAACGGTAGAAATGGTTTTACTTTCTTGGCGCCCAGGTTTGGCGGGTTTGCATTACAACTGACTGGTTGTTGTCGATATTAATGGACTAGTTGTACTTGTAGCTACGTATTAATATACCAGAACACATGTTGAAGACTTCGTCGGGAGGTCCCAACTTCGGCTGGGCATGGCAGCCGGCTGACACACTTTGGCGAAACAAGACCTCATGCAGCGAAGTCAGTTTGAGGTGCTTTCACCTGGCATGCATCAATCAACCGCCAAATCCATTCATCTCGAACAATAGCCACGCACAAACGAGGTTGAGATCCACTCCGTCGGCCCAACCTCGACTGTGTTTTGCAACCGGCTGCCATAACTCCGGGTGGAATCCGGCTAGCGTGACTCGGAGCCAGTGTGCATCACTTTCACCTGACACATGTCAGGATGCCAGTTAAACTGTCTAGTTCGAGTAATATACAGCCTAATTTGGGCTGTAAACTTGCCTAAACTATTCTGAACTTCATCTGAACATTGCAGCCAGCTGCCATAAATTCGGGTGGAATCCAGCTAGTGCGACTCGGAGCCAGAGTGTTGTTCTTTCACCTACTCATGTAAGGATGCCAGTTAAACTCTCTAGCTCGAAAAGGACGGGTGCAAAGTCAGCACTTTGTCGGGAAATCCCAACTCCGGCTGGGCATATTGTCTGGAGTTGGGATGGCTCGCCAATAATACAGCCGGAGTTTCGCGGAGGTCCAGCTGTTCCGGTTGATTGATACTCGATAGGATTTTCCGCATTTGCACCCGAAATGTTTGAGCTAAAGAGTTTAGGCAACATCCTGACATGTTTTGCGCAAACGGTCGGAGTTGAGATTTCCCAACAAAGACCCGACATTTTGGGCAAGTCTACAGCCCAACTCCGGCTGTATATTGATCGAGTTAGAGAGTTTAGCCTGCTGCGACCGATATCCCCTTTTGGCTTCTAGTCGCACTATATGACAAAACCAGTCAAGAATAACATTTTCAAGACAATATTTTTGCTTATAACTCTTATGTTTCAAGCTTGTCCGTATAGACAATTCAGGAGCCAGAATTGCCGAAACGTCGACTATTCCGGCTAATAAATACAGCTTTAGTTGGCGGAACTCCGGCTTGTCAGGCTGGTTGATACTGGTTCGATTTTCCCAAGTTTGCACCCGTCCTGTTTGAGTTAAAAAAGAGTATAACATGTGTAGCGCCGACAGAATTGCTGCCATCAGGTTCGATTCTGCATTCGTGCAAGGTCTACGAGATTCACTAGTTGCCGTTTAGCATAAACATCCAGCCATATTAAAATGTACAGACAATGAGTGTATGTGTACATAATGCATGTTGTTAAAGCTTAAGGATGAACAGAATAGCCAGAATGGTGTTTTCTTCGGCCGGTTAGTACAGCCGTAGTAATAGAAAATACAGCTGTTCCGGCCAGTTAATACAGCCTGAGAAGCCGGAGTTCCGGCTGTTCTGGCTGGGTAATACAGCCGGAGTTCCGGCTACTGCGGCTAACTTCACGTACATGTCTCATCATACCTTTAACATGACTATAATTCAACAACTAGCAGAGCAACATACACTATTCATTCAAGAGCGGGATACTGGGGTTTGATCCCCGGTCCAGTCAAACCAAACTTTTAAAGGTGGAAAGCAGCTCCCTCCTTGGTACTTGAAATGTTGCATGCATAACATAACAACGGATGCCTCATTAGCCTAATACTGGTAATTTACCCAATGATATTACAACCTCAAATTATTGAAAGCGGCGTAAAATAAACCCACCAAAACTTATCAGTCATGCGTTATACTGTGTCAAATTGGAACTTAATAACAATTTGACAGAATATTTCAGTGCACGAGTACTTGGAGATTTCTAAGGCTCCATTACATTAAATATAATAGGCCGAGATTATGTTTGTATTGTGATAGAGTGTGTAGTTTGCACGCACGTTCTATTATCTATAAACTGTATGCATTCATTCACTTAAGTGTTTTACCGTCGTATATATTATTTTTGGACAGCCGTAAGTTGAGCATTTATATCATATATATAACTAGTGTTTGATTTCAATAGACTCGCTTGATTAAAACTTAATTCACTTAGGTAATATAAGAACCGCTGCCACGCTGTTTTGCCTTTGATTAAAGCTTAATTTACTTTATGTAATAAACAATTAGTGATAATTTCATATCAAGGAAACAGCGGAAGAGCAGTTCTGATTTGCTTAAATAAGCAGTCAGAAACGCTGCTACGTTGTTTTGCCTTTGATTAAAGCTTAAATCACTTATGTAATATCAGAACCGCTGCTAAACTGTTTTGCCTTTGATTAAAGCTTAATTCACTTTATGTAATAAACAATTAGTGATAATATCATATCAAGGAAACAGCGGAAGAGCAGTTCTGATTGCTTAAATAAGCAGTCAGAAATGCTGCTACGTTGTTTTGCCTTTGATTAAAGCTTAAGTCACTTATGTAATATCAGAACCGCTGCTAAGCTGTTTTGCCTTTGATTAAAGCTTAATTCAATTATGTAATATCAGAACCGCTGCTTAGCTGTTTTGCGTTTGATTAAAGCTTAATTCACTTATGCAATATCAGAACCGCTACTACCCTTTTTGCCTTTGACTAAAGCTTAATTCACTTATGTAGTATCAGAACCGCTGCTACGCTGTTTTGCGTTTGATAAAAGCTTAATTCACTTATGTAAAAGCGGAACCGCTACTACGCTGTTTTGCGTTTGATTAAAGCTTTATTCACTTATGTAATATCAGAACCTGATACGCTGTTTTGCCTTTGATAAAAGCTTAATTCACTTATGTGCTATCATAATCGCTGCAACGCTGTTTTGAATTTGATAAAAGCTTAATTTACTTATGTACTATCAGAACCGCTGCTACGCTGTTTTGCGTTTGATAAAAGCTTAATTCACTTATGTAATATCAGCTTCGTTATATCTACGATAAGTTCGTGGAGATAAACACTAAAATAAACTACATTGTCAAGAAATAACAGAATCTTTAGACATCGGAAAATAGTACACACTTCTCAATTGACAGCTAATATAAAGACATGTGAGAAAAGGACGAAAATAATGACGTGAGGAACTAAGATACATCACGAAGTTGGAAGGTTCTACGATACATTTATACTTTAACTATTTCCCACATAGGAATCCGCTGTGGTCGAGTGGTTAGCGTCTGGGATTTCGAAACCGGGTGTCCCGGGTTCGATCCCCAGTCGCGGCACTACGGTCATGGTGGAGTGCCCTTTGGCGAGGCACATTTCCTAGCCTAGTACTGGTTTGTTTACCCAGGGATCATGAATAAGTACACTGTCGCCGTGATATAACTGAAATAATGTTGAAAGCGGCATAAAACCCCAATAAATAAATAAATAAATAAATTTCCCACATACATCAACTCTGCATCAGATGACTTCGAAAACTTTCAGGCAAAACTATGGAAAGTATCTATAAAAAAAAAGTAACATTACTGAGCAATTAATCGTTTTGGGCAATTTCTCCTTTTATCACAATGTTTTAAAAACTCGTTCGCTACAGACGCTTCAGAAAGCGTCTGTATATGGGAAAGGGTTAAGTCTGTTTTATGATAAATATCACTTAGATCACATGTGTGATCAGTTTGATAGTATCTAGTTTGTTTCAGTAAGGTATTTGAATGTGTCCCACTATATAACATAAATGGGAATTCAAACAAGATAAAAACATGAATGGATTAGGACATCTTTAAAGTGTGATACATGCTTCATCAGTCTAGTTTGTTTCAGTAAGGTATTTGAATGTGTCCCACTATATAACATAAATGGGAATTCAAACAAGATAAAAACATGAATGGATTAGGACATCTTTAAAGTGTGATACATGCTTCATCAGTCTTATGATATAAAATAACATTATACAGTTCAATTTTGCCTAATTTAGTATAGGTAAGTTTAAACTTAATTATTTTACATCGATTGCGAAACTAGCTTTCAGCTTATATCAATAACGCTCGATCCACTTGAGATGGAATATGTCGGCCCGGAGTAGCAAAGTCCATCATGTTAGTTTTCCCGCGGGACGGCTCATAACAGAACTCGCTTTCCTACAATGGTCTAAAAAGCAGATCACTTGTATAGCTTGGGGATTTGGAGCCGAACCTCTCAGATCCCCATTCACGGAAAGCAGGGTTGAGTGCACTTGTGAAAGGCACTTTTTCTGGCCCATAACTGGTTTGTTTATGCAGGATTCACGAACAAGCGAATTGCCGTCGTGGTATAGCCGAAATAATGTTGAAAACGGCATGAAACTCTAAATAAAACAATAAGACCACTTTTAGATACCATGACAAGCAGAACTCCACGAACCGTGTTAAGACATCTATCACCGTATATATATTTTTGTGTTTCAGATATTTATCACACAAACACACACAAACATACCGAAACCGGTTGAACTTAAGTATTAAACAACTTTTGATTCAATGGCAAGAAACATGGACAGTACACCAACCAGGGACTACATGGATAAACTTGGTATAGAATGGCGCAGCGGAAAACCCTCCTATGACCAGGTCAATGAAAAATACATGTTAGAAAGGAGGAAGAATCACGCCGTGGGCTCGTTGGAAAAAACAGTAGAAAATCTCGTAAAGACCTGGGAGATGGAGAGTACCCACAAGATAAATGCAAAGGTGAGTAATACCAGTTTACTATTATTGTCGCCCTTATCCTGTTGAGTTCAAGTAGGAGTTCAAAAAACCGGCCGAGTCCCGGTAGCTCAGCCGGTAGCGAAGCGGGCTTCAAATCCAGGGCGTGTGAGTTCGTACCCCAGCTCGGCCAACATTATTTTGGACGCTTGACAAAAGTCACTGCGACCAGTGGCATTCGTCTTCCAACAATGTCTATGTTGAAAATCAGCCAGTTGCTTAGAAAGTATAGTGTGTGCAGTACTGGTGTGGGAAAGCTTGACACAAATGAGTAGTTGAACTGGCCGCCATGATATGACTGAAAAAATGTTGAAAACGGCGTTAAAACCCAATCAATCAAGTAACCGATACCATTGTCATTGATAACTGACAAGGCGTAAGCTATAAGATAGTTATTGCGAGGATGCTGCTTGGTGTACGAATTGGGCAACCGAGTAGTGTGAAGTGGTCGAGAGTCCGCCTTGGGTGCGAGTTCAATCTCGGCCGGGTTATACCAGAGACCTAAAATAACATTTACTTTAGGTCTCTGGTTATACCAATGATTTTTAAAATGGTAGTAATGGCTTTTCACTCCTTGGCACTCTGAAATGTGGGGTTATCATTACAACTGACTCGTTGGTGTCAGAATAAATGGACCAGTAATACTGGTATTTCACCCAGGTATGGCTGAAATATAACTAAATAGAAAACTGTATAAAGCGGTGTCAATCAACGAGATGTGAGAAGTGAACAACGTTGACCACCATACGACTGCATAAATGTGCGGGTTGATCTTGGTCCATACTGCTCGTAAATGTTATTAACATGGAAATACTTATTGCATATATACATACAATTCATGTTAATTGTTGTTTTCTATGTGAGGAATATGGATTATTAATTTGTCCCTACCATTCATGTTGATACTATGAGGTTATTGTGAGGATATTATATAAAACTTTAGAATACTAGTTTCAAACAAATGGTCTGTTTGAGGACATTGAACCTACCTTAAATTCTTGTGAGTGCTCGTTATCGGATGCAGTGTTACAGATGTGTATGTGACGAAACAGGAATGTAGGAACTGTAAATACATTCCTGTCATAACAAATATCTTAAGTTGTTTTATGTAAACATGATAAATGATGTTTTTATATAAGAAACTATATACTAACTTTGTAGAAAATTATGAAGAACTAATAGTTTTAGACTGCATTTAATATACATCCCTAAGAAACTATATACTAATTTTGTAGAAAATTATAAATAACTAATAGTTTTAGACTGCATTTAATATACATCCCACTCAAGAAATGTAAAATGACAAGACACAATTACAAACGAAAGTACATGCTATTGACATTTCGGAATGGTTCTTTTTTTTCGATTCGGTAATTGTCAGTGATATTACGATTATTTTCCCATGAAACATTTCGGAATTATTCGGGTTTTTTCGCTGCTAAATGGTCAGTGTTGTTGTGTTAATTTTCCAGGAAACTGTCAACATGGGAAAGAGAGTAACATGGACATAAATCAGTATAAAGCTTTGAAAGCATGCGATAAATGGTCATAAATATCGTATTTCTTCTTTATTATCAATTCATCCCCTTTTTAGATCACCTGAGCCGAAGGCTCAAGGTGAGCTATTCTGATCACTTTTTGTCCGTAGTCCGTCCGTCCGGCGTTAACTTTTAGCTTTAAACATCATCTCCTCCTGAACCGCAAGAACAATTTCCACCAAACATCACAGGAATGTTCCTTTGGTGGTCCTCTTTCAAAATTGTTCAAAGATTTAAATTCCATTGAGAACTTTGGTTGCTGCGTCATCAGAAAGGGGACAAAATGTCCAAACTTTAAAAATCTTCTCCTCAGAATCTGCCTGTCAGATTCAAATATAATTTGGTAGAAATGTTCCTTGGGTGACCCTCTATAAAGACGAAAAACATGGCAGTCAGGCGGCATCAAAAAAGGGGCAAAATGACAAAATTTGAAAATTCCATTTTTATGAAAGTGCTTGTTTGATTTTAAGAAAATATAATACGAATCTTACTGTAATGATCCTCTATTTAATTTGTTAAAGCCGTTTTGATTGGTTACACAATCATAGCAACCAGGCGTCATCACAAAAGGGGTAAATTGAACTTTTAGCTACAAATGACAACCAACTCCTACCATTCCAATAGACCAATTTCCACAAAACATCACAGGAATGTTCCTTTGGTGGTCCTCTTTCAAAATTGTTCAAAGATTAAAATTCCATTGAGAACTTTGGTTGCTGCGGCATCAGAAAGGGGACAAAATGTCCAAACTTTAAAAATCTTCTCCTCCGAATCTGCCTGTCAGATTCAAATATAATTTGGTAGAAATGTTCCTTGGGTGACCCTCTTTCAAAATTGTTCAAAGATTTAAATTCCATAGAGAACTTTGGTTGCTGCGGCATCAGAAAGTGAGAAAAATACTCAAATTTTAAAATCCTTTTCCTCCATAATCTGCTTGTGCGATTGCAAGATAATTTGGTAGAAATGTTCCTTAAGTGACCCTCTAAATAAACTGTTGAAGCCATATTTATTTTGTTGAAAAACAAGGCAGCAAGGCAGCATCAGGAAAGGTGCAAAATGACAAAAACTTTATAATTCCATTCTTATTAAAGTTCTTGTTAGATTTCAAGATATAAATGGCCTTTACTGATAAGCTGTTTCTTGAGAAGTGTCCACTCCTTGCAGTTTCATTTGCACTCCCTGATCAAATTTTCTCATATATTTGCAGTAAAATATTTGCTACTAATTTACTATCAATTAGGTGATCGATTTAGGGCCATCTTGGCCCTCTTGTTAAATGGTACGACCGTTGGACAGAACATAATCGCAATATCACGAACAATTACCGCAGCTAAATAATCCAAACCATTCCGAAGATTTTTTTTTTTAATTTAACGTTTTCGACTTGTTTACTCGCGTAACGAGAGTAACTGGAGTTGAAAGTCGAACATATAGAGTAAGCGAACTGCGCATGCGCTTAATCCCTAATCTACTCGACACGAACGACCCCCACTATTTGAAGGGTAACACGAGATCCAAGATGGCGACGGCTGATGCACAGAAGGTCGCCATTTGTAAACAACACAAGACTGGGGTTAGGCGTTCGTGAATGGTTACTCGTGTCGTGTACTGCGCATGTCCAGATTTTCTACTCGGGTAACTGGATTGCATTAGCCGAAAACGCTCCAGGATAGAGAATTGTACGTCATGTCTACATATAAATTCAGAAAACATGCGCACTAATGCTTTCCATCTGAACGGTGTTTCCTCGTCTTAGTAGTAAACCATTCGGAACTACTCAGGTAATACCGTAATCTTTCATCATCCATTGGTGAAGCATTCATCACCGAGTATTCCGAATGAGTAGTAAACATCGTTGGTCGCCATTTTGAAATGCTAGTAACCCCAGGCTTGAGGTGGGTTATTAGGATTCGGGTCAAAATGACGTCACTAAGGTTAAAATTATCACCGTTCAAATGGATTCCGAGTGCACTCGGGCTGTTCTCGGATCCCATATGAACTCGCCCTTAAATGACGGTTTGACAGTTGCCGGGATATTAATCGCAATATCACTGACAATTAATGCAACGGAAAAAACCGAACCATTTCGAAATGTCGATAGCAGGTACTTTCGTTTTTGGTCCAGGTTGTTGTCCTTTTGGCGAATTCCCGAATATTTCAAAGGAATAAACATACGTAGAGAGAACAACTTCACATTATTTTGGTATAGCTCGATAGAGAAAAGCATTATTGATTGATTCCGTTCTTCAAATTCATATATTTGTGCGAATACCTTGAACAATATGAGTTGAAGCGAGGCGACTCAGAAAACTGTGTCCCCCTTGTTAATATATATATGCATAGATAGGGTCATATCTATTTTTAGAGGAGCAAGTCCCTGTGCATTGTGTAATGCTTATACTTCGTGCAAATGCCAGTCATGCATAACATTGGAAAGAAGCGAAACCTATTTTTCGCCGGTCAATAACAACTTTCATCTATGAAACAGACTTTGCATGGCGCCCTATCGTCTCGAGATCTGCCTGAACCCTTTCCTACCTATTAACGCAATTTGACGCAATAGCACCAGACGACTTTTGAAAACATTGTGGCCAAATGTGAAATTGCTCTTGATGAGCAATTTCTTCTTTGGCCACAATGTTTTCAACTTTATTTAACAATTAAGCCATCTTTTATGGAGATTATTCAGATTTTAGTCACTATGTCTTCAAACTCGTCTGCTGCAGATGTGTTGTATGTTAGAAAGGGTTAAAGGCTACACTTGATCCCGACACTAAACATGCTTGCCAAACATGAGCATCTACACCACATCAGCCTCAGGGGTCATACGACATATGTTAAAGATGGTAGTAAAACACGAATAGCCTCAGGTGGCTTCTATGCATCGCATGGTCGCCTAACTGTTTTCATAAACAAATATTAAATAAACATAATTCAATAAAAACGCGTCGCGGTAGACTTAACGTCGATGAAACAATTGAAATTGTGATCTATACTTTCTGGAATGGCTCGCGAAGTTGCGTCTCTCGAAACATATGAACGTGTGGTTAACGCGTGACTCATCAGGGGTGTAGCTTTGCAATAATCAATGTGTAGGCCGTTTCGTGAGAAAATCAACATTGTGGACTCTGCGTAAAGTATCGACCCAGATCAGCCTAAGCATGCCACACAGGCCTACCCGGATAGACACTTTTCGCCTCCTGTGGATTTTCTGTTTCAGGAATAACTACTCTTTACATATATCCCCCTAAGACGGAATGTGTCGGGCGGATCAGTCTGCGCAGACAGCGCAGGCTGATCTGGTCGATTCATTACGCAGATGTCTATCGCCGCAGCTGCATTTTGGGGCATTTTGAGAAAACATGTGTAGGCACGTGCCTACAGTGCCTAAAGGGAGCTACGCCCCTGCTCACTGAGCTTGAATAGTTCCCGAGCAAGTGTCAGTGATGATAATGTTAAGAAGCAGTCTGTGTTATGGTACTCAGAATGCCGAAGGTTGATTGATTGATTGATTGGGGTTTAACGCCATTTTTAACAATTTCTCAGTTATATCACGGCGGCCAGTTCACCTACTCATGCATTTCCTGGTTTTCTCACACCAGTACTCCACACAACAATCTTCCCAAGCAACTGGCTGCTTTTCCACATATACTTAGCCCATTGGTGGAAGACGAATGACGCATGTCGCATTGACTGTTGTCAACCGTCGAAAAGAAAGATGTCCGAGCCGGGATTTGAACTCACAACCCCTGGATTGACAGCCCGCGTCACTACCGACTGAGCTACTGGGTCTCGGCAAAATGCTGAAGGAGATATAATATCAAACCTAGAAAAGGACCTATCTAAACGGAATTCTGTGTAACAGGACACAATTGAAGTGAAATCTCGTTCAATACGCAATACGTTGCCTTTTTAACCTTTCAACCACATCGACGCGTCATCAGCAGACGACGTTTGAAACATAGGGACAAAATGAGAAACAGCTCATAAAGAGCATTTTGCCTTTTGAAATGCATTTTTTTTTTTAAAACTCTATTCAATAAAAACAAATTCAGGGCGTTTTTTTTTAACTACATATTTTCAAAGTCGTCTAGTGCAGATTTGTTGTTTGTGGGAAAGGCTTAACTAACTACTTGTAGCACCCACAGAGGATCGTTGCAAACACACCTAAGCCTATTTATGGATGTTCTCAAAACCATAATCAATCAGAATTGAGCGTGCGCACCGGATTGGTAGATACCTTCTATCAATATTCAACAAATTTCCGAACAAGAAATGTCGGGATCACCACAACTAAAGCGCCATTCTCACTGTCCCGGTATGTCCCGGCGAAAAATACCTGGTATACCGGGATGATCCGGGACATTTTCGCAGACAAATTCATTGCATTCTCACATTCCTGTCGTTGTCTCGGAGTGCCCCCGGTTTAGAAGGCGGTTGTCCCCGGAGTATCCCGGTTTATTTACGGAGTTGCGCCGGTGTGTTGTCCGGTCCACCCCGGTTTAACCAGATGTGACCCAGGTCGTGTCCCGGTGGCCGCTGGTCATGCACCGCTGGAGCCCCAATGGCACCCGGCGGCTCCCGTTTGTAACAGGATATTATACAAACCAGGGACAGCGCAGATTACCATGGACTATCACAGTAGAGAGCCGGCCATATGCACCGGCGTATACCGGCATTGTGCCTGACATGCCGGGATCACGATGGTTCTGGATATTTCTTCCGGTGTCTCCCGGTTGTATTTAACATTTTAAGACATCCGGGACGGTCTGCCGGTTCGAGCTGGAAGAACAGGGTTTACAACGGGCCATCCCGAAATTCTACCGTGCAGTCGCGGTTGTCTTCCCGGTTTTACATTTAAGTCCGGGACGTACCGGGGCTCCACTCCGGGATAGTGATAATGGGGCTTAACCAGTGGCAGGTGGCTATGACTCGCAGAATGTACCCCAAATTCGGTGTAGTGTGCAGTTCTCAGGCCTTCATTCAGAACGTTGCAAATTCATTACCAAGGTGGGCGGTAACACAATAAACGATAAACTGTACACCATCAAAACAATAATAACTTAGTGTGTAGTTACATGTCTCTACCATTACATTATCAGATAATGCAAACCTTTGGCGACGCCCTTTTGACATGGCGTATCAAGCAACCAGCTGTAGCGACAGCGTTTGACAGACCTTTTGCCTATATATTGTCGTTATTTTGTTGATATATTTTTTGTAATTTATAGAGAGGATATTGTATGAGTTTATTTATTATCACTTTTAATAGACGAGTTTACTAAGATGAAATGCCGAGCCTTGGCGATCGTCATATTCAGCTTAGTTTACGAGTTTATTAAAAGTGATGATAAATAAACACGAACGAGATATTCTTTTCATCACAAAGTGATTTATGAGGCGTATTTCGAAAACATGTACATGAAATTTGCCGGGTTTGGTTCCAAAGTTACTAACGTTTGATATAACGTCAAACCGCTGACGTGACGTCATTTTCATATTTTGGTTTCCGCGTTGTAACAAAGACTCGAGCATAACACTGGAAACCAAACTAGTGTCATATGATATTAATGTAATCGGATGTTGACACTCCCAAATTCAATAATTGGCAATAAAACATCTTTTTTGTGGACCAATCCGAAAATAGTGTGGTTCATGATTTACATATTTTTCCCAAACATCAAATTATATCCGCTGTAGAGTTAACGAAAGCATCAATTTTATATTCACTTATGTACTAGAATACGCCGGGTATCAGTCTTTTGTCAGAGGTAGTAAATTATAGTACGCCTGATACCAGACTACACTGCAATTCATGTCAGACGTTCTAATTTAATATGATACACTGGGTATATGTTTACATAATGTACATTTTCTCATTATAACTAAGATTGTGAGTTAACCTTTCTCTTTTCGCTTAAACCCTTTTCCTCTAATAGACCCATATACCGCATTAGCAATAGATGACTGTGGACAGCAGTGTGGCAAAAACAGACACTGCTCCTGATGAACAATGTCCTCTATTGTCACACTGATTTCAACTCCATTCAGCAATAATACTTTCTTTATGGAGATTTAACTGTTTCTATCTAGAGGTTTTCAAAGTTGTCTGCTACATATGTGTTGTAAGGGTTTACTAGTTGCTTTTTTATTACTTCTTGTTATTGACTTTTATACTATACTACTATTTTTGGGATAGGGGCGTCTCGCGCCTATCCCATACTCATGCTGATTTCGAAAAGTCGGATTAAAGCTGCAACCACAGTCCACATGTGTACACCTACACCAAAATCGAGTTTTGATTGGTTATAATCTGCCTTTTCAACGATTTCATTGGTTCGACCGAATCACGAAAAACAATCCGCTTGCATTTATTAATCATCGGATACAAAATAGTTCAAACGAGTGAAACACACTCTGAACTATGATTGACCTTAATGTCAGTGGTGTAAGGTAACGTTGACCGTGCTGTGACCCCATTAGTTTACAACAGTCGACTTACATAGAGAAATGTGCAAATTACTGTAAATAAAATTATTGAAAGGAGTTGAAACCATTGTGGCAAAAGTAGAAATTGCCTACGATAAGCAATTTCTCCTTTTGTCACAATGTTTCCGATTGTCGTCTGCTGCACATGCGTCTGTAAGCGGGAAATGGTTACATCCTCCCCATGGAAGCGGAACCCTTTCCGTCATAATATAACAGTTCGAATATTGAAATATTGTTGAAAATGGAGCTATTGCTGACAATGAACACTTTCTCCTTTTCACACAATGCTTTCAAACACGTTTCAAATTAATTCTTTTCATATTTAAACGTTTTACTGTGGACATTCTTTTACTCTATCTCCGTTCCGGACACATTTTGAATAACATGCTAGAGATTAATGATAACGAGCAATATCGCCTTACATCAAAAGGAAAAATATATAGTTTATACATAGCTTTGTGGAAAAAGAGGAAATGGGTCACGAATAACCATTCTGCACCGTCTGCTGCACATGCGTCAAAAAGCGAGTTTAAACGGGAAAGGATTGAACCGTTTCCGTTATAGCAACTTAGTTACATACGCATGTTGAAAGTATATTTGCCTACGGAGCAACTGCTGACAATGAGCAATTCCTCCTTTCCAAACAATGCTTTGAAACATGAATCAATTTTTTTCTATAACCTAGATAACGAAAATATTTGTCTACAGTTATTATTTTAACCTTTGCCCCTTTAAGACACATTTGACTAACCTTAACAGATAAATGATAATCAGCAAGTTTGTCTTTTTCCACAATGTTTTAATTACTATTCAAAATAATACTTTCAGGCTTAGTTAAATGTTGTTTGCTGTATATTTAGTCTACGTGGTCAAGGGTAAGGACTTTTTATTACATAATCCGTCCAAAGAGAGAGGTCCTACTGTGTATACATGCCATGAAAGAATGGTACTAACGGTATCACCGCTACTGGAGAATTGTTGGTAAAACAGGTCGCGTGTTGTGTTGAATATTCTCACGTGTCGCTGTATGTCGACCCAACTAGGACATAGGAATTAAATCTACAAATTAGAGATAAGATTTCAACACTGATTGATTGTGGTTTAACGCCGTTTTTAACATTTTCTACGTTATATCACGGCGGCCAGTTCATCTACAAATATGTTTCCTGGTTTTCTCACACCAGTACTCCACACAACAATTTTCCCAACCAACTGGGTTCTTTTTCACATAGACTTAGCCCATTTGTGAAAGACGAATGTCGCATTGACTTTTGTCAAACGTCGGTAAGAAAGTTGGCCGAAAATGTCAACATACACACGAGTTATAACCGCAAGGTCATTATTTATTTTATAATTGAGGCGCTTCTACCGATTTTGGGACTAAAATTATAATGTATATGCACTTGCGCTAATTGAAGATTCAACGTTCGTCAACGTGTAATCTAGTCCTAGACGTATCTGTTGACAAATAAACTAGAAGTATAGTCTAAATAGGTTTTTGTAAATTAACCTTGTACGCTCCCATTTCGGAGATACAATTAATTTGCAAATACTTTACAAATACCATAATCTAAGCTTTCCTAAGCACAGACGTGTTTTGACGCATCGAACCAGTCTTCTGTAATCAATACTTTATAAGTTGTCTCTGTCTGTAAAGCTTGGAGGTATAATCCGGTGTCCGGCCGGCTGTCTGCCTGAATGTGCATTCGTCCGTCCGTCATGGATTGCATGTATTGGTCAAAACGTTGTTTCTGTATGGCAGATTTGTTTGAAAGTGGTCACACTTATACCGTGTGATCAGGAGAACGGCAAAATACTAGGTACATAACTCTGGTCTGCTTATCTTAGTTATCTTCATTTTTCCTTATTTAGTTCAGCGATTGTCTCAATTAATTTCCATTGTATCCATTTCCAAACTTGGTTTGTAGGTAACTTATGACCTACACATTTGCAGTGCACCATTACCATAACTTTAGCATGCTGCGTTTGGAGTGTGTATATTTTTGTCTTTTCATGTTCTCACTTATTATATGACTTTCGCATAAAAAACACATGCCCTTGGTTCGTTAATGAGTGTTTCCCAAGCGTTGTACTTTGTCCAGAGCGACTGACTGTCTGTCCGTCTTTGTGTTCATCCATCCGTCCGTCTGTCCGTTACGGTTTGCATTAATGGGTCAAAACTTTGTTTCTGTTTCGCGGATCCATTTCAAAGTCGTCACACGTATACATTGGGATTAAGAGATCGATACAATATTTTGAACACAAATCTGATCTGGTTTTTTAAGGTGTAAAACTCATTTTTCATTTCTTCGGTTATTGTCTCAATAGATGTCCAATGTATCAATTTAAGACTTGTTGTATAGGAAACTCAAAAGAAACATAACTATAGCATGCTTTCGATTGTCTTTCATTTATCAGCATGATTACAATATACATTGTGAATCTTTTGTGATTTCGAACTGGAAATATTTTAATTAAGGGTCGCTGCTTTGTTTTTTGTCAATCTTTTTATTTTGTTTATACAAGAAAAGGGTGAAACTTTGATAAATTAGGTATTTGTATTGTATAGGCAGGCAATATGTGTGCTTCGCACATTTTTGGTTTGGTTTGTTTAAAGGTCATTGTTTCAACAATGTTTGTCTATATTATCTATGCCATATATTTTCAACTTACATATGCCCCTATACCACTAGCGCTTTCAGTGCTTTGATTTATTGTAAATAAGACAATGAATGTATCAACAATTGTCGGTTGACATGAATAAAAACGTTCAGATAACGACATTCTAGTCTGATTTATACATGACCGGTAAACGCGAGTTAAAACAACAACAACAACAACAACAATAATAACAAGAAGACCATGTTGGTCCTATATCGCTCACCTGATTTAATTAAATCTAAGAAGTTATTACAGTGCACATATAAGGAAAACAAGCCCCGCCCGCTAGAGGCTATGTTTTTTATCGGATCCGAATAATTTGAACAATCTTGGAAGAAGGTCCCTCAATGAACATTTGTGCCATATTATTTTTAAATCGGGCCAGTACGTTCGGACCAGAAGATTTTTAAAGTGTTTTAAAGTGTTTACAATGCATATTTAAGGGAAGCAAGCCCCGCCCCCTAGAGGCCATGTTTTTTTTTTATTGGATCCAGATAATTTGTACAATCTTGCAAGAGGGTCCTTCAAGGAACATTTGTGCTAGATTATTTTTTAATTAGGGCTAGTACTTTTGGACCAGAAGATTTTTAAAAAGTCTACAATGCACATATAAGGAAAACAAGCCCCACACCCTAGAGGCCATATTTTTTTAACAGATCCGAATAATTTGAACAATCTTGGTAGAGGGTCCCTCAAGGAACATTTGTGCCTTATTATTTTTTAAATCGGGCCAGTACTTTCGGACAAGAAGATTTTTAAAGTTTTTACAATGCTCAAATAAGGAAAACAAGCCCCGCCCCCTACGGATCATGTTTTGTTATGGGATCCGAATAATTTGAACAATCTTGGTACAGGGTCCCTCAAGGAACAGTTGTGCCATGTTATTTTTTAATCGGGCCAGTACTTTCAGACAAGAAGATTTTTGAAGTTTTTACAATGCACATATAAGGAAAACAAGCCCTGCACCCTAGAGGCCATGTTTTCATTGGATCCAACTAATTTGAACAATCTTGGTAGAGAAAGGAACGTTTGTGCCAGATTATTTTTAATTCGGTCAGTACTTTTCTACAAGAAGATTTTCAAAGTTTTACTATGTATATTTAACGAAAACAAGGTCGGCCCCTGTTGGCCATATTTTTCAATGGATCCAAATAATTTGAACAATCTTTGTAAAGGGTCTCCCAAGGAACATTTGTGCCAAATAATTATTAAATCGGACCAGAACTTTTGGACAAGAAGATTTGTAAAATTTTGGCAATTTTCCCCTTTTCTGATGCCGCAGCGACCAACTTCTAAATGGAATTAAATTATTTTAACAACTTTGAAAGAGGACAATCTAAGGAACATTCCTGTTATGAAATCAATTCAATGATTTAGGAGAAGAAGTTGTTTATAGCAAAAAGTGAAAGGCCGGACGGACGGACGTACCCATGAAGTGTATTTGTGGGGTTATTTCTTTTGTTTCAAACTTGCAAACCCACAAGTATGCTATTCATTCCGTAATTATTCCTCTTTTACGGAATGAATATCATTAATATGCAAATAATATTTATCTAAGTGTGTTTATAAGGGTGGTAAGTTGGCGGGCGGACGACGGCGGACGAAAAGCGATTACAATAGCTCATCTCGCACCTCGTGCTCAAGTGAGCTAAAAAGGAAAATAGCAAAACCCGTAAGCAAGTGAATATTGATTGCCTATGAAGTTATCCGGTTTACCAATTAACCGGTTACACACTTATACGATTAAACGGTTAGTACTAACGGTAATCGTTGACATCCCTAATTATATAGCATATCGCCGTCAATCTATTACAGGATTGGGGAAGCGTCGACAAAGACAAATTCTTTATCAACGCAAATGGCGGTCGGAAGTTCAATCTGACGGACAACATTGCAATGGGTAACTATAACATGCTATTGCACGGCTGTCCCCTGTACAACACCGACACGCTGACCAACGAGGAGTCCCATGGACTTTTTCGGTCCACATTCAAGACCGGCTATCCATGGGAAGTGTTAGATGTTCAATCTGGTGAGTGTTAGTTTCATAGTTTGTTTGTTTGTTTGTTTGTACGGTGTTTTACGCCGTTTTCAACATATTTTCAGTTATTTAAATGCGTTTTCGGGGAAAGTTACCAGACACAAGCGAGTACGTCGCAAAGAATTCCCCACAATTTTGAGCGATACTTTGTATTTAAAGTAAAAGGTATAACCCGGTCGTGGTTCAAACCCTCGATCTCCTGCTCCCGGGGTGGACGTTCTATCACTACACCACCGAGGCGATCCGTGTGTTAGTTAGACTAGACTAGACGTTCTACCACTACACCACCGAGGCGATCCGAGTGTTAGTTATACTAGACTAGACGTTCTACCACTACACCACCGAGGCGATCCGAGTGTTAGTTATACTAGACTAGACGTTCTACCACTACACCACCGAGGCGATCCGTGTGTTAGTTAGACTAGACTAGACGTTCTACCACTACACCACCGAGGCGATCCGAGTGTTAGTTATACTAGACTAGACGTTCTCCCACTACATCACCGAGGCGATCCGAGTGTTAGTTAGACTAAACTAGACGTTCTACAACTACACCACCGAGGCGATCCGAGAGTTAGTTAGACTAGACTAGACGTTCTACCACTACACCACCGAGGCGATCCGGGTGTTAGTTAGACTAGACTAGACGTTCTACTACTACACCACCGAGGCGATCCGAGTGTTAGTTAGACTAAACTAGACGTTCTACCACTACACCACCGAGGCGATCCGAGTGTTAGTTAGACTAGACTAGACGTTCTACCACTACACCACCGAGGTGATCCGTGTGTTAGTTAGACTAGACTAGACGTTCTACCACTACACCACCGAGGTGATCCGTGTGTTAGTTAGACTAGACTAGACGTTCTACCACTACACCACCGAGGCGATCCGAGTGTTAGTTAGACTAAACTAGACGTTCTACCACTACACCACCGAGGCGATCCGAGTGTTAGTTAGACTAGACTAGACGTTCTACCACTACACCACCGAGGTGATCCGTGTGTTAGTTAGACTAAACTAGACGTTATACCACTACACCACCGAGGCGATCCGAGTGTTAGTTAGACTAAACTAGACGTTCTACCACTACACCACCGAGGCAATCCGAGTGTTAGTTAGACTAGACTAGACGTTCTACCACTACACCACCGAGGTGATCCGAGTGTTAGTTAGACTAGACTAGACGTTCTACTACTACATCACCGAGGTGATCCGGGTGTTAGTTAGACTAGACTAGACGTTCTACTACTACATCACCGAGGTGAACCGGGTGTTAGTTAGACTAGACTAGACGTTCTACCACTACACCCCCGAGGTGATCCGAGTGTTAGTTACACTAGACTAGACGTTCTACTACTACACCACCGAGGCGATCCGAGTGTTAGTTAGACTAAACTAGACGTTCTACCACTACACCACCGAGGTGATCCGGGTGTTAGTTATACTAGACTAGACGTTCTACCACTACACCACCGAGGTGATCCGGGTGTTAGTTAGACTAGACTAGACGTTCTATCACTACACCACCGAGGCGATCCGAGTGTTAGTTACACTAGACTAGACGTTCTACCACTACACCACCGAGGTGATCCGGGTGTTAGTTAGACTAGACTAGACGTTCTATCACTACACCCCGAGGTGATCCGAGTGTTAGTTAGACTAGACGTTCTACCACTACACCACCGAGGTGATCCGAGTGTTAGTTAGACTAGACTAGACGTTCTACCACTACACCACCGAGACGATCCGAGTGTGAGTTAGACTAGACGTTCTACCACTACACCACCGAGGTGATCCGTGTGTTAGTTAGACTAGACTAGACGTTCTATCACTACACCACCGAGGTGATCCGGGTGTTAGGTAGAGTAGACTAGACGTTCTCTCACTACACCAACGAGACGATCCGAGTGTTAGTTATACTAGACTAGACGTTCTATCACTACACTACCCAGGTGATCCAAGTGTTAGTTAGACTAGACTAGACGTTCTACCACTACACCACCGAGGTGATCCGGGTGTTAGTTAGACTAGACTAGACGTTCTACACACTATACCACCGAGGTGATCCGTGTGTTAGTTACACTAGACTAGACGTTCTACCACTACACCACCGAGACGATCCGAGTGTGAGTTAGACTAGACTAGACGTTCTACCACTACACCACCTAGGCGATCCGTGTGTTAGTTACACTAGACTAGACGTTCTACCACTACACCACCGAGGTGATCCGGGTGTTAGTTAGACTAGACTAGACGTTCTACCACTACACCACCGAGGTGATCCGTGTGTTAGTTAGACTAGACTAGACGTTCTACCACTACACCACCGAGGTGATCCGGGTGTTAGTTAGACTAGACTAGACGTTCTACCACTACATCACCGAGGTGTTCCGAGTGTTAGTTAGACTAGACTAGA
>JASEVX010000002.1:56383860-56512889 GCA_031761405.1 Serripes groenlandicus
CCGAGTGTTAGTTAGACTAGACTAGACGTTCTACCACTACACCACCGATGCGATCCGAGTGTTAGTTAGACTATACTAGACGTTCTACCACTACATCCCCGAGGCGATCCGAGTGTTAGTTACACTAGACTAGACGTTCTACCACTACACCACCGAGGTGATCCGAGTGTTAGTTAGACTAGACTAGACGTTCTACCACTACACCACCGAGGCGATCCGAGTGTTAGTTAGACTAGACTAATTCTGATATATTTAAGACATTTCCGGTGATTCATTGATTGGGTTAAACACCTTTCTCAAAAATATTTCAGTCATATCACGCCGACTAGTTTACATATCATTGTGTTTCCTTGCTTTCCCTCACACAAGTCCCCCAAGCGACAAGCTGCCGTTCCATAAAGACTGTTAGACCATTGGTGGAAGACAAATTGCGCGTCGTTTTGACGTTTGTCAAAAAACGTCGGAAAGAATGTTCGAACTAACAACCCACAAAATGACAGACCGCGTCGCTACCGACATAGCTGCCGGGGTTCGGCCTGGTGATGTGCTAATATTTAGATGATATGATGCTTATAGTATGTGCGTATTGGGTATAGTATATAAACTGTTTGGCACTTATCAACGATACATTATGGACTACTACACTCGGGTCACTTTGGGTTTAACCCTTTGCCACATGTCGACGCTTTATGACGTCTCTATAGTAGACGACTTTGTGAAAACATTGTGAAAAAGGAGAAATGGTTCAAAACGAGCAATTTCTTCTTTTGCCACAATGTTTTCATTTGTTACCAGTCATTATACGTTCATTAACTGAGAGTTTCCATATTTTAGCCTAGATGGTTTGAAAGTTGACTGTTGCAGATTTGTATCTGAATATCAGTGTTATTCAGAGCTCTAGATAAGTGGCGTTTTGCATGTTCTTAAATCTGTATTTGACACTCTAACCCTATGTTGTGAGTACTCAGAAGAATTGTGTCAGTGAAACGATTCTTTTGAGTACCCACAATAAAGGGTTTGCTTTAATAATAAGAGAGAAATTGTGGGAAAAAGAGCTGAAAAAGAGCTGAATACCCCACCTCTGGACGGTTTGTTAATGAGTTTTAAACGATGTCCTCCTTTCAATGTCATAGGTCGTAAGTTATTAGTAGATTTGCGATACAAGTGTGATTTTGAAGTCGCGTGATGCAAATGACTAACAAACACCGACAAAATAGTGCAAACATTTCTAGACTGAATTACGATTGCAAACAGTGTCCCCCACCCCCACCCCCTAGTATGTACGACCGCCTAAACAAATTAACCTTGGTACTGTCATGAATGTAGCTGTTGGGAATTGACAATCTCCTTCCCAGAGTTGTTGTTCCTTACACTCACGCATACATGAATGTAATGAGTCGATAGTGTTAGAGAATCCCGAATTGAATCCACAAATTCAAATGAGCAAGAGGAAATTCCACGGTATTTTTAACTGGGAAAACACGGAGCGGACGTTTTTTTAACTGCTTATTTCCTATGAAATAATGAAAAACAAGACTTGTACGACCTTCTACAACATTCCGTTACATATATATTGACGTATTTTGGATTAATTTGAATAAGTATAAAATATAACGATTTTGGACCATTATGGTGTTCAGTCCCTTTAACCAATCACAAATCTACTTTCGGTACTTTCAGTCCTTTGATTGTGCGTGGTGCATGCGTGCGTCAACTGTTTGCTTCGAACGACTTCTCATCTCTAACCACTTGGCCAATTTGCATGTAACTTCACAGAAAGCAGCCTCTCAATGTCCTCTCCTAAATTCCTTCAAATGTTGTTTATCCATGCAAAGATTCTGGTTTCTATGGCAACCGAAAGAAAAAACTTTAAAAAGTTCTCCTCCAAAACAGTTTGGCTGATTTTCAAATAATGTTGTAGAAATGTTCCTTGGTAGACCCTCTATCACATTCCTTAAAGCCATGTTGATTGGCTTTAATAATCTTCTCCGAAAGTGTATAGTCGATTGTCAAATATTTTTGTAAAAATGTTCCTTGGGTGACCATATATCGGATTCCTTCAAGCCATGTTGATTCGTTGAAAAACATGGCCGTCAGGGGGCAGTGCTGTGTTGCTTTATATGGCTAGAGTGAAAACGTAAATCTTCTCCAACGAAAGTATCTGACCGATTTTCATATAATTTTGCAGAAATGTTCCTTGACACTCTACGAGATTCCGTCAAGCTATGGTAATTTGTAAACAATCATGGCCGCGAGGGGGCGGGGCTGTTTGGAGATTTAAACTTTGCCTAATGGAAGTGGAGTGATACTGGCCCTCTTGGGCCTCTTGTTTGTACAAACCATCGCATCGTTGGAACTTTCAAATTAAATATAAGGACAATGATTTAATCATCGCGTTTCGGCAATTCCTAAGTTATATCATTGAGATTCCTATCGCCAGTGACGAGCCAGGCAATCAGACCGACAGATAAGGAAAAAGAAGAAAACTTGTGTTTTACATGAATGGCCTTATCACATGTGTTCAAATTATTTCTTACCCTTCCTGTTTGTATGATTACCAAAACACATACTTAATGGTGAGGTTTTCAATTTGTATTGATGAAAATGTCACGAAAAAAATCGTGTCATCTTTTATTGATCTATACTTTTCAGAAATTAGTTTTGTTATAATTTTGTTTCTGCTTTTGAAACATTATTCAATGATTTATAAAACCTGAACAATAAATATACCAGAAGCGTTAAAGGAATACAAGCGTCTGGAAATCTAAGACGACTTTGAAAACATACCCGAAAGAAATTGGAAACTCCTTTTAAATTAAAGTTCAATAATTGAATAGAACTAGAAACATGGTGACAATAGGAGAAATTGCTTGTTTTGAGCAATTTCTTCTTTTGTCGACATGTTTTCAAAAAGCCGTCTGATGCATACCATGTTATATCTATGTCTGATAATGATAAATACTGCTTCCTGTTTTCAAATGTAGATTTGATAAGAATTTGTGCCAAAACCTGCTTTAATATTTTACAAAGACACCAAATATTATTAACTAGATAATTTTTCTGTATCATTGTTTATAGGGTGACGCTATAAATGTAGAATACGTGATCTGTAATATCTGAAATTGTATCTCATTACATTCTTTTTTAAATACGTGAGTAGCAATGATATTACTTTTTTTATTCGTTCTAGTATAATATGTAAACACATGTGTGTGTGTGTGTGTGTGTGTATGTATATACTCAGTCAAAAAAGAAACGATACCTATAAACTTGTACACTTTATTTCTTCTCTCTATGACACTTTTCTGAAATATTTTTTAATTGTAATGGTTAACAACCATTTAAATAAAATTTCATAACATTAGTAGAAAACTATCAATACTGGCAGATTATTTGCTTGCTGTAACAACGATCATGCGAAAACTCAATTCACAAGTAATCAGTATCTGGTAAGTCCATGTTCGGCCAGCCTATTTCTCACCGTTTGAGCACATATCCTGGCATTGGTACGTCCAGGTGTTATAGCTGCCGTTGTCGTTGCCGGTAAAAATATGTTACGTAGATGTGACGTCCTCATATAGCGGTCTTGCGCATTGGTCGTTACTCGCGGGCTGTCAGATCTATGGCGATCATTAACTGTGCCAAGTGTTCGATAACGACCTGCCAGACGAGATATTGTCACACGCGACACACCAAAACGTGCAGAGACGTCACCATTACGTGCACCTGCCTGTAGCATACCAATATCCCGATTACGTTCATCAGTAGACAAACGTGGCATACTTGTTACGAAAGAAACCGGATAAGTAATGTGTTTTTCTTGGGAGACACTCAAAATCCCCAATGGTTCAAAAATGGCATAGTACTCAAAATCCCCATGGCTAAATTGTTAGAGTATTCAAAATCCCCATGGCTAAAATGTTAGAGTATTCAAAATCCCCATGGTTCAAAATCCCCATAATAACACAACAGGGTATAGCGGTTAAATAACATGTATATATATAATTATTAGGGATGGTAACGAATACCAAAATTAGTATTCGAATATTCGATCACAAGATATTCGAATATTCGAATATTCGACCCATTTGTGCATGCTTACCAAACAAAGACTTTATCAATTCTTTATTTATCCAGTGTACTTGCATTTGACGTTTCCGTTACACCGATGAATTCGTATGGAAAAAAATGTTCGTGAAAAATACGTTGGTAAAGTGCGCAGATTTTAATTGATTGATCCCATTCTTAATGTATTGTTCGAAACATTTAGCTTGATTACCCTGTTTACAACTGAGGTTTAATCTTTCTCTTGCTGCATATAACTGAACTATTGTTGAAATGCTTTTGTAAATGACATATAGATGTTTGTTTCTTCTGCTCGGTAGTTACAGAAGGGTTATCTATGGATCTAGATGGATGTTTGTTTCGTAGATGATTGCGGAGGTTGGTTGTAGTTTCCTGGTAGGACAGCTCCGCCTCACACAGAGTACATGTAGCTATTTTCTCAGATCGGCGGAAATACTTCCAAACTACATACGGCGTAACAGGCATTGTTGAAATCAAATATTACGTAGTTTCAGAACTGATCTGGCAATGCAAATCGCATTTGGGTGTATTTATGAAAATAATGAATGACAATAATAATCTAGATAAAAAAAGGTTTTATTTCAACAGTTTGATACTTGAACAAATAATTAATGAACTTCAAACACGTGCTACATATCTGCATGTTCAAACTTACCAATCTAGGCTTCTTTTATTATACAAAATGTGACTTAATTAGTAACAGCTTGCTAGGATAATAGCACCGCCAATATTGTCTGATTGCCTTATTCTAAAAAGCAATACCTACATAGAATACACGATGAAGTTACGGTGTTTAGGAACGAAAACATCGGTATTGTATCGATAGCCTAAAGCAGGGATTATCAGTTTGACATGTTATACACTATAGTTAAGACCTAATAACACTGTGTAATTAGGTCTTTGACATATAGCACTTTATAAACTATACGTAAAATAGACCATCGGTAACCCTTTATTTACAGCTTATGAAAAAAATAAACATGAAGATTTTTTTTTTTTTTCAGCGTTGAAAATCCTGATTTCATCGAATATTCGAACCAGTATATTGTATTCGAATATTCGACCGTATGATCGAATATTCGAATATTCGTTGCCATCCCTAATAATTATACATTCTGATCCGGGTCTGCATTTTGTTTGTCACAGTTATTTAAATTATGTTGTATAATTGCTTAAGATTTTTTACTTTAAATAAATAAAAACTTGATCCGAGTCTGCATTTTGTTTGTCACAGTTATTTAAATTATCTTTATTTAATTATGTTGATTGTATAATTGCTTAAGATCTTTTACTTTAAATAAAAACTTGATTATTTGATTGCATAATGTCTTAAGATATTTTGTGATAATTACTTTAAATAATCATGTAAATTAATGTGTTTGTACCATGGCTTAATTTTAGTTTGCAGTTTTCAAAAAAAAGAGTTGTTTCAGTATTTCAAACTGTTACATCTTTGGGTATATAGTATGATGGATTTTGGAATCAAAATCATTGCTCATTCAAAATGGAATGTATTACTAGTAATAAAGCTTCTCGTAAACTTCCTCATGAAGGTTACGCTTATACTAAGAAAAGTAACAACAAATCTTCTATGCGTTGGGAATCCTCACAGATAATCAGTTTGAACTGCAAAGGTGCACTGACCAGTGACGTGATTCGTAGTCATGTCAAGTATACCACAGAGCACAGTCATGCTCCTGACTTCTTCGCCATGCAAGCACTGAAGGTTTGATCTGAGATCAAGGCGTCTACTTTGGAATGTACACAGTGCCACCATTGAAGGCCAGGACAGGACAAATAATCAGTGCGAGTCGTGGAATAATTAATTTAAACATCTGGTGGGACATAACAATCCTTCTCTTTGGACTGTAGTGAAAAGCATTGGAAAAGATGCAACAATGGTGGCAGTTGAAATTCTTCGGTGTGACCTTGGTGAACCGACGATGAAACGTGTTAAGAAGGCCACAAAGGCACATCAGCAAAGGCTAAAATTACTATGTGTTCAGTATGTAAGTGGTGCTAAGTCCCTTGAGGAATTTCTGTCTGGCATTGGACATGTGATAAGAATAAAATGAATTCGGTGTATTAAATGCCATGTGATTTTATGGACTTGTGCTAATTCGAAAATGTGCTAAAAAATAATAAAAACAGTGTTTGCAGTGCAGTATATGATTTATTTGATATAAACAATTTTTATTTTTTTTATATATTATCTATAATTTGGAGTTCTGCACTATTAAATTGAATAATGCATATTTATGAAATAAAATGATTAAAGTTGCTCATTGTTTCATTTGTCCTTCATTTCGCTTATATTAGCGAGTACTCATATTAGCATATTCCCTTTCCTACATACATAAGTTTTCAGCAGACAACTAAGAAAACATCTTGACACGTCCGGTTTTATAATTGAACTAATTCCCCTAACACCTTTGAATAGCCTGTCATTACTGCCATGGGGATTTTGAGTACTATACCATTTTTGAACCATGGATATTTTGAGGTACACTCGTTTTTCTTCCACTTTCTTTAACCCTTACACAAATCAATATTCACGTAAACCAGGGTCTTTCAAATACTATTTGAAAGACCCTGCGTAAACTCAACATATACCATGTACATCGTACCCCGTGCAGCACGTGGAAATCTAAAGCTAGGTCCTTTACTTAACTGCTTCAATGAATTAAGCTAATCCCTATAATTTACATGAACGAACTATAACCACTTAATTTCAATTAACTTTTAAGAATATTTACTTATTTTTAAAGAAATAATTGAAATATTAATATGGTATCGTTTCTTATTTGGGTGAGTATATATATTCATATTGATGTGCACCGTTTTAATGCAATGTAGGGAATTATGTTTTTTTTTTTATCAATTCCTCATTTCTTATAACTCCTGTGTGGCATTGTACTTTTATGTTGTATTGTATATTTTATATTGTAATTGTTATATTGTATGTACAATGATGAGATGTAAATAAAGATTATTACTACTTACTACTACCATATGACAGCTGGTAGTATATACGGTTGTAGGACGATTTGGCCAACGGATGTTTTGGCCTAGGACCTTTTGGCCTAGGACGTTTTGGCCAGGCATTCTTATCAAATAGGGCCTTTTGGCCAGACAGGTTTAAAAGCCAGTTATAACAAGACACATCTTTATTTTATTTTATTTTTTATTATCAATGTATCTCTATATCTAAAATACACGTTTTGTACATCTCCATTTTAATTCATTTGCAATCTTTGACTCAAATTTTACTGTGTAGGTAAAGCCATCTATCTACACATAGCTTCTTTCCACCTCTTTTCGTATAGATGATCTTCATTGTAGATAGATTGGAATGGTTATGAAATGATTTTGTAAAACTGTATATATTCTCATAACTGCATCACTGAGTTATTCAAATTAAGATAATGGTCTTTGATCTTCTTTACCATATAGTTAACTGGTATAATTTCTTTATATATGTTTGCTATGAAAACCTTAAATGACTATCATAACTGATATATGTTTGCAATAAACTGTTAATTAGATAACAAGATTTTACTTTGGATTAAAAATGTGTAAATGTACATTTATATTATAAAAATTATTAACATACTGTTCTTTTATACTTAATAGTTTTCTTATACTTAATACGTTTCTTATATTAATAGAGTTATAGTAGGGGAAATAGTAATTTGGCCAAAAGATCCTATCTAAAGAATTTGGCTGGCCAAAAGGTCCAGGCCAAAAAGGCCTAGGGCAAAACGTCAGGGCCAAAACATCCGTTGGCCAAAACGTCCGTCCACCAGTATATACATCTGGCTAAGTGTCATATGATCCCATCTGGATTGTACAATACTCTCTCCAATTAACAACTCTGGTAGACTTCAAAGAAGTTAATGATAAACGTTTATCTGCAGCAGATGATTTTTAAATTGTGAAATATTTCAATAAATGAGAGTTTACATAATTATTAAATAGAGTTTAGAACACTTTGGCAAAATGGGAATTTTCATATTTTAAGCAATTTCTCTTTTTGTCTATATAGTTGAAAAACAGCTGTAAGTGGAAAAGGGTACTAGGATGTGATGTTTTACTCTTTCACACTTAAAAACTATTTTTGAAAACATTGTCGAAAAGGAGAACTTGGTCAATTAACAATTTCTCCTTTTTTCACAATGTTTTCAACTCTTTTCAATGAAATCTGCTGCAGATTTATTGTATGTGGGAAAATGTTTAACAATGCAATTAGTAGAAGATTGATGAAATTGTTTAAAAATTTAACGAACACTTCATGTACTTACTCATTGCTGTGATAAAAGGTAAAATTGTCACAAATGTGTGTAATAGATCAGCCTGTTATAATTAGGGATTGACAGTCCTTATTGTCTGGGTTTATTTCTATTATATAATGTTTCATTAAAAACTGTGCATTTCTGATTGAACAATGATATATTCTAAAATGGTATCGGGCGGGCGGGCGGGCGAGCCAGGATGTTTTGAAAGAAAGTTGTAAGTGGGAAATGGTTAAAAGTGTTGATTTCAATAGAGATTTGTCTCGAGATGTCAAGTCTCAAATATCACATTCTATATATATATCTAGTTTCAAGTCTAGTCACATTCTGTTAATGAGCCTCGTCTCGGGCGATTTGGGTTCTTTGAATATCTGCGTAATGTGAAGACTCAGACGAGCCTCTTGTTACATTCAGGGTCACCACTATTTGAGCCGTCCCGCGAGAAAACCTACAGTATGGCCTCTGCGTTATGTATCGACCCAGATCAGCCTGCGCAATCCGCGCATGTTAATCAGGGCCGACATATTCCGTCTGAGGGGGATAGAGATATAGAGTAATGATTCCTGAAACAGAAACTCCACAGGAGGCGAAAAGTGTCTATCCGGGTAAGCCTGCACGGCATACTTAGGCTGATCCGGGTCGATACTTTACTCCACAATGTTGGTTATCTCGCGTGACGGCTCATATTACGGTGAGAACTGTCATGTCACCCACGCTGTTGTCTGTCCTGAAATGAGGTTATTTTTGGTATTGAAATGTTCCTGATTTTATGAAAAGAACCAAAGCACTGAAAGTACTGATGGGACGGTTGTGTTAGTATTCGTAAATTAAGGCCAGACAGGCGGGTGCATGTGTCAGGTTTACTGGGGTACTTGCGGGTAAAATACTAGGTCACTGAAACAAAACAAACGAAAACTTTGCCTCCACTGTTGGTTTTATATCGCGGGAAGGCTCATTTGACGTAACGTCTATTCAAATTGTCCCCCAACACACCATAAACTCGGACGAGAGTGGAATCAAATAACGGTTTTAACCCCCACCCCCCTCTCTCCCACATACAGACGCTTTCTGACGTCTCAGTAGCAGACGACTTTTGACAAATTTGTGGCAAAAGGAGAAATTGCTTAAAATTTCACCTTTTGTCACACTGTGTTTAACTCTATGCAAAAGTTATAAATGTATTGATAAGGATTCTCCATAATTTTGTCCAGATGTTTTCAAAGTCGTTGGCTGCAAGTTAGTTGAATGAGGTAATTGGTTAAACGAGATGTTCTTCTGATATGTGCTGTAAATAATCATAAGATAGTATTCAGCGACTATTGTCTTTTCTAGGCCCTCCGGTTGTCAGCTTTACGTGGAGACACTGGGGAACATGGGAAGGATCGTTCGGAGAAGTGCCCCCCAGCGGGGAAACCCTGGAAATGTTTGGGAGTTGCGTGGTACACGTAAATAAGGATCTTAAGATCGAGTCTATTGAAGTTTTCTACGATCCGAATCCACTTATTGCCGAGCTAAGCGGATTCAAAGGAACAAACTGTCCTTTCAAGGCCCCGGATGTTGGACCGACAGTAAAAGGGCACCGTCACGCGGACGGGAGTACGAAGGAGGGATCCTAATACAGAAACGAACAGTGTAGACTCGGACTGACTTCTGCACACCCTCCAGAACCTTCACTGTAACTAGAAATGATGCTTTCACAAATAAATAAACTATGCATTTGTGATATTCACAATCTCCATAACCTATTAATGAGAACTCGACATATTTTAGTATCTAACCGGTTAAGCGTATTTTATAGACACTGTATTTATAAGGAGCCGTTCAACGAGAAAACCAACATTGTGGACTCTGCGTAAAGTATCGACCCGGATCAGCCTAAGCATACCCGCAGGCTTACCCGGAGAGATACTTTTAGCCTCCTGTTGAATTTCTGTTTCAGAAATCATTACTCTATACATCTATCACCCTGAGACGGAATGTGTCGGCCCGGATTAGACTGCGCAGGCTAATCTGGATCGATACATTACGCAGATTCCATAATGTTGGAAAACAACATCGCGTATATATTTTTTTCTTTTGTAATTGTACTGTGTGTACATTATTGCAAATAAAATATTTGGTATTGTATTGTATTGTATTGTGTTGTAAGCCTACAGTTAGAAAAAGTACGTATAATAAGGACAGACAGTATATTCTAATTGCTGACAAATAAAATCGTTAAATAAATAAAACTCGCAATTGCCGACATGAAAATAATCAGTGGGGTCCAATCATGCGTGAAGTTGCCCAACTGTTGCAGACGACATGATGTTAATGTCATATACAAAAAATGGCTTACAACAACTTATTGACGTCTGCCATAATAATTCTTTACAGAATGTTTATACTTACAATTCCTCGAAATGTACAGTAATTGTATATAACGAGAGTTTGTCAGATTACAAAAAGACAAAACGTGAATGGCGTCTTGGAAGTAGTAACATTGATGAGAGTGACATATTTCTCCATTTGGGCGTTCTTAATGAAAAGAATATGTCGCTTGATGATTCTGTACAAGAATGTTGCTTTAAACTAAGAAAAACGTACTTCAGCTTAAATGACTCTGGTATTAGTCGTGAGTGCATGTATCCACTCTCCATAACGCGTATCTACGAATCAGTTGTTTTGTCAAAGGCTCTTTATGGAAGTGAGTTGTGGAATGGTCTAACTGACACACAAATTCAGACCCTTGAACGGGCACATAAGCAGTGTATAAAACACATTCAAAGGATGCCGCGCACAACACCTACTGTAATTGCATTTGGTTGCTTAGGTATGATGTCACTGGAATGTTTTATAGACAAGAGAAAACTAGTAACACTCGGACAGTTGTGTAGATTAGACACATCAAAACGCATTAAAACCATGTTTAACTTCAGACTGTACTCGTTCATGCAAAAGCCTAGTAAAGCATTAGGTTTTATGCCCGACATATACCGCATAGCAAAACCAGTCATACCAACAGAGGGCCACTCCCCCATACAAGAGCGCGCCATACAATCCGAATTACAGTCACCACCGGCGCACACAAAAACAACAATGGCAGCCAAAAAAGGGTTTCCACAAGCAGGAATCGGGAGGAAAATACAAAAAATAAACGCCCAGGAAGTAAGTCAGGATGTGACCAAAATAAATTTCGTAAATAACAGAGATAACTTTGTAGCGGGAAAAACAAGGGAAAACTTCAATAAATGGTCTACAATAACAAATGACGAGTGGATTTTGCAAACTATTTCGGGCTATAAAGTAGAATTATGTAAAACACCATTTCAAAAATCAATACCGAAACCTATACAATTTCAAAAGCTGGAGGGGGACTTAATAAACACAGAACTAGAGAGATTTTTTAAATAGCAAAATTATAGAACCAGTTGGCCAGGGTACTCAGGATAGGGATGAATATGTATCAAACTTATTTATTAGACCCAAAAAAAAAGATGGGAAAGTACGGGTCATTTTAAACTTAAAACAGTTCAACTTGGACTGCATGGAACATATACATTTCAAAATGGAGACATTAAAATCAGCTGTCGAGTCAATGCGGCAAAACTGTTATTTTGCGTCAATTGATCTTTCAGAAGCCTTTTATTCCATCCCAGTCAGAGTGGAAGATCGAAAATATTTCAGATTTTGGTATGAGAGCACAAAATATCAATTCACGGCATTGGTCATGGGCCTATCTACATCTCCTAGGGTTTTTACAAAAATAATGAAACCAGTGTTTGCAACCTTAAGAGCACAAGGTTACATAAGTACAAGTTACATCGATGACTCGTGTTTACAGGGGCAAACTTGGGGAAGATGTAGGGAAAATGTACTGGCAACTGTTTCACTCATGGATTCATTGGGGTTAACTGTTCATCCCGACAAGTCAGTTTTATTGCCTTGTAGACAGATCACATATTTATGTTTTGTTTTGTGTTCAGAAACAATGTCTGTAACATTAACTTTGATCCGTCGGGATGAGTTAATTTCTATTTGCCATACAATTTTGTGAAAATTCAAGGTAACAATTCGTAAATTTGCAAAACTCATCGGAAAAATGGTTGCAGCAGCACCAGGTGTCGAATACGCTCCATTATTCTATAAACCTCTGAAAAAAATTAAGGAGCAGAATTTACGCATTAGAAGGGGAAAATTTGATAAGTTCATGAAAGTCCCTTCCCATATCAAGTCACTCATACAATGGTGGATCACCAATCTCCCAATAACATACAAACTAGTCTCTCAGGGGCAGCCTCAGGTTGTTATTTATTCAGATGCCTCAAATCGGGGCTGGGGTGCTGTTAATAAGACGAACCACATGAAAACAGGCGGTCAGTGGTCATCACAGGAGAAATTACTTCATATAAACATTTTAGAATTGAAAGCATGTCAATTAGCCCTCATGTCTTTCTGTAAAAACAATTCAAACACACATATACGCTTTTTCATGGATAACACCACTAGTCGTGCATATATTAACAAGTTTGGTGGGAAAAAGTCCGAACTTGACAAGTTAGCCAGGGACATCTGGTTTTGGTGTTTAGAACGTAAAATACATTTAAGTGCAGCACATGTTCCAGGGGTTAGCAACACAGAAGCAGATGAAATGTCAAGAAAGTTTAATGACGATCTTGAATGGTCTATCAGGGAAGAAACTTTCAAAGTAATAGTATCCAAATTCCCCAAACTAGACATAGATTTATTTGCATCTAGACTAAATTTTAAGCTTAAGCAATACGTTTCCCTCAGACCAGAACCTGATGCTTATGCAGTTGATGCCTTTTCATTGTTGTGGGCAGGCCACTTACATTACATTTTCCCACCTTTCAGCCTGATTTCTCGTATACTTCAAAAATTGGAAACAGACCAAGCGGAAGCAGCGTTAATTGCTCCACTTTGGTCAACACAAGTCTGGTGGGCGTCTCTCCTACATCTGATCAGCGGACCATGCTACATCCTCCCGAAGGCACAGGAAATACTGCATCTTCCTCACAAACCAGAACAAATTCATCCGCTGAAGAAAATGAGACTAGCAGTTTTCAGGTTATCAGGAAATCCCTTGAAACCAAAGATTTACCAACAGAAGCTATCGACATCATTATGCGATAATGGTGGAAATCCACAAAAACTCAATACCACACATACATCAAAAAATGGATCTCTTTCTGTGGGCAACGGTTTAATCCCTTTAAACCATCTGTAAACACTATTTTAGCGTTTTTTGTGGTTCTCTTTAAACAAGGACATAAATATAGTGTATTTCAAACTGCTAGAGCGGCCATCAACAACCTTTTAGAAATCTGCTCAAATTTAGACTACAGTAATAACAGGTTAATAAAGCGTTGTATGAAGGGTGTCTTTACTAAACGGCCTAGCTTACCAAGATATAAAGAAGTATGGGACATTAATATAGTACTTACCTACATTGACACTATCAAAAACTCTACATTACTTCAACTTACTCAGAAATTGTGCATGTTATTCTTACTATTGACAGCACAAAGGTGTCAAACCTTGCACCTTATAGAAATACCAGACATAATTGTTCAACCTAATTCATGTACTATACACACAAATCACTTACTGAAACAGTCAAAACCGGGACACCATTTAAATTCTATTCATCTTAATAAATATGGGGAAAACCCAAATCGATGCCTGGTCAAAACTTTGGAGGAATATATTCAAAGGACAGCAGCATTGCGTAACGGGGAAAAAAGGCTGTTAATTAGCACTCAAAAACCCCACAAACCAGTGTCAAAACAGACTGTGTCAAGATGGGTCAAAATGCTGATGTCAAAGGCTGGAATAAGTCATCATTATGGTGCCCACAGTACAAGAGCAGCTTCGACATTTGCAGCAAGACTTCGGGGCGTTTCACTGTCAGAAATTATAAAAACCGCAGGATGGAAAAGTGCACAGACATTTGCTAGGGTTTACAACAAAGAAGTAAATGAAAACAGTACTTATCAGTCTGTGGTACAACACTGACAATAGACTAGTAATGCTCTGTACATATTTGTTTCATATAACAGTATTATAATACACATCTAATCTATATATAGATATTTTACTCTTCCTTTGTTCTGAAGAATCAACTCTAAAGTCTCTGTGGGGTCCACCAAAGGGGTTATGCAGTTGATAAAATGCAAAACACATGCATATTTGGAAATGATCTACTTGCTCTAAAGATTGACTCTCGGACGCTGACCCGGCTACGTCATCTCTGTGTGATCCCCAGAGTGGTTTGCAGTTGATAAAATATAGATCAAACTTCACCTTCCCTAAGGTAAGTCTCGTTTAATCTTCCCATTATGGGCAAATACGGTTTAACAGGACTATTACTAGAGTACCTGTCTGATTCGTCATTCCCAAACAGAACCTCATGGAAAAAGAGTGTCAGTCAGTCTATGACCCAATTTATGGACAATTATATATGCAGCACTATAGAAAGCAATCATGCCTTACATAGCTTTAAATTCATTCACAGTGACTTTGTACCATGTAACCTATGGCATTTTAGTAAATTATATAGAAGTCATTTACAATATTGCTTTACAGCGATGCATGTATTATCGAGGTTCTTTTCGAAAAAATATCACATGTCCTGTCCTGATTGTAAGCAGACAGTTATGTGTATTGCTACACACTTATTACTGTATTGCTCCGATAAGGAACACAAACGTGAGGAATTATGGATTAAGCTATTCTCTATAGGAGACTACTTGGAGATGACAATTATAATAATTTCATAAGTATGACACCGCATGAGCAAATTTTGGAGTTATTATCTGGTTGCATCTCATTTCGACTAGTAGACCACTCCAGGGTGATTTGTTTTAAAATGTGTTTAAAGTATATTATATATACATTATGTAAAGCCTGGTGTTTATGTCTTTATCATAATGATACCACAGCAACTGTTTTGCATTTTGAATAGCAAATATTTACATTCGCACTTGATTTTCTGTACAAATAAATTCTGTTCATTTTGCATGAACCGCTCGACCTTTCATGACCTCTGACGTCATTGTTTATTTCAATAGCGTGACGTCTTTTAACCAATGATATTACGACGTTACAAATATCAGCTGTTCATTTAAACAAACGCACGTTGGCGGTAACATTTCTTCATTGTTATTAAAGACTTGTTCGCGAACACTTTAAGGTCGAATAAAATAAAGTAATGAAAAGTGGAAAATGTAAATATAAGGATTGACTCTTATTTTTCGTGCGTTCATGCAGTATGAACGCTCGGCCGCGATTTTGCAAATTTCCCAAGAAGCGCTAGCGCGCTTCATGGATTTGCAAAATCGCGTCCGACGTTCATACTGCATGAACGCACGAAAAATAAGAGTCAATCCTTAAATGAAACTGTATATTTAACTGATTAATGTACGTAAATGTGATTGTTCATATGAGCATAACAGTTTGATATAGTAACATATCCGTATCAAACGTATATTTACATAATTGTTTCAAGCGTTTATATTTAAGGATTGACTCTTATTTTTCGTGCGTTCATGCAGTATGAACGTCGGACGCGATTTTGCAAATCCATGAAGCGCGCTAGCGCTTCTTGGGAAATTTGCAAAATCGCGGCCGAGCGTTCATACTGCATGAACGCACGAAAAATAAGAGTCAATCCTTATATTTACATTTTCCACTTTTCATTACTTTATTTTATTCGACCTTAAAGTGTTCGCGAACAAGTCTTTAATAACAATGAAGAAATGTTACCGCCAACGTACGTTTGTTTAAATGAACAGCTGATATTTGTAACGTCGTAATATCATTGGTTAAATGACGTCACGCTATTGAAATAAACAATGACGTCAGAGGTCATGAAAGGTCGAGCGGTTCATGCAAAATGAACAGAATTTATTTGTACAGAAACTCAAGTGCGATTGTAAATATATAAATATATCTGTTTTTTTATGTTTCCATATACATAATCAAGCATCTCCAAACGAATGAAAGCTATCATACCCATTGTTAAATCTTTTCTCGAAAAAGTTTGCTATGTAGGGATTTTACACATAAACATTTCACCGTCTTTCCTTGACTTTCGTTTCGACAAGGATTCACAGCCAAACATTGCACCTAAATGTGGGTATCTGTTATGTGCATGCATGTACATAACTACGTGTGTATGTACGCATGTATATACTTATACATACTAGCAGTCCCAATTGCACACAAAAAACATAAATCACATTAACTTACATTCTTTATACACCGACTCACCCAATCATTAATTTATACTACCATTGCAAATATGTATATATGTTATGATATGCACTACTATGTTTTTGTTTCATGTTTTGTCATTGCTGTATAATTGTCTATGTTTCTTGTATGTTGTATACGTATAGTACTCTCCATATATGGAGGCAATAAAGAATTACTTACTTACTTGCTATATTACATATAGTGTCCCTGAGTAGACTGAGTACTTCTCAAAACGTTAAGTACAAATTATCAGTGATGTTTACTGAAGATAATGCTTGTGATAATGTAACCATTATCGAATTGTGTCTATACTTCCGCGCTTTTTGATACGTCACAACGTGTTTACGACATACAATTTGTTTTGGTGGGTTTTTTCGCCGTTTTCAACATTATTTCAGTTATATCACGGCGACAGTACACTTATTCATGATCCCTGGGTAAACAGACCGGTACTAGGACATGTGCCTTGCCCGGTTCCAAATCCCCGATGCTAACCAGTATGAGGCGCCGTTTTACTGTTTATTCCTTATTTTTTTATATAAAAAAAATTCGATTTTTTGATATCAAAAATTCGATTTTTTAATATCAGAAAATGGATTTCTTGATATCAAGAAATAAAGAGTATTTTCTGATATAAAACAATATCAAGAAATATGCTCTATTTTTCCGTATCAAATGATTTTCTGATATCAAGAATTCGAATTCCTGATATCAGAAAATGCTCGCCAAATGGCATTATTACCGAGCGCGAGGGTAAACAACGTCATAAATCATCATCTGAAGATAATGCTTGTGATAAAGTAACCATTATCGAATTGTATCTATGCTCCCGCATTTCGCGGTATGTCACAACGTGGCTTACGAGCACACAATTTGTTTTTGTGGGTTTTTTTCGCCGTTTTCAACATTATTTCAGTTATATCACGGCGACAGTACACTTATTCATGATCCCTGGGTAACCAGACCGGTACTAGGAAATGTGCCTCGCCCATGGACACTCCACCAGGACACAGCGCCGCGACTTGGGGGATCGAACCCGGGACAACCGGTTCCAAATCCCCGATGCTAACCAGTATGAGGCGCCGTTTTACTATTTATTCCTTATTTTTTTATATAAAAAATTCGATTTTTTGATATCAAAAAATGGATTTCTTGATATCAAGAAATAAAGAGTAATTTCTGATATCAAAAATTCATTTAAGATATCAGAAAAATCTATTTTTTGATATCTTTGTAGGTTAATAGCTTACGGGATAAAAACTAATTTTGTTATGGCGAACATTGTAGGAAAAGGAGAACATGCTCATTCATACCGAGCAATTTCGACGTGTTCACTCAATTTGGAATATCTAAATAGATTTATTCATATTTTCCACGTTCTTTTAATCATGTTTTTTTGCTAAAGAAAGGAACCGGTCACACCGTACAGGCATACTAACTGGTTAAAAAGGGTCGATAATGCAATGACAACACTTGTTACATTCTCTCGGTTCTGTACATGTATCAAACAAACTGGGCCGAGAGCCCCGTTAGCTCAGTCGGTAAGCGGCGCGGTCTTTTAATCCAGTTGCTTGGAAAGGCTGAGCTGTGTGTGGAGTGTAAGAAAGCCAGGAAACACATAGCTAGGTGAACTGACCGTCTTGATATGACTGACCAATGGTTGAACACGGCGTTTAACCCTTTCCCTCAAATAGATGCTTTCTGACGCCTCTGCAGCAGACGGCTATTTGAAAACATAGTGACAAAAGAAGAAATTGCACAAAACGTGCAATTTCTCCTTTTGCCACAATGTTTTCAACTTTGTGTCCATTCAATTATGGAGATTTTCTACTTTTTGACAAAATACGTGCAAAGTCGTCTGCTGCTGAATTGCCGTATGAGGGTAGGGTTAATCAAACAAAGAGAATAGACCTACACTTTTGGCTATTTCGGTTTTACTCCTCCGTTATATATACGTTCAATTATTCACGTGTTCTGCATTTATTTATATACATGTACAATGCATGAGCACGAAGTCGAACTGGATCCTTGTTGCACATATTAATACATCATTAGATACGAGTCTGCAATAGCATTATATAAATTGGGGGTAACCACTCTATTAATTACAGTGAACAGTGTAGATTAAACACTGCACGAAAATTGGGATCATAAGGAAGAAAGTTGGCCGAGCCGGGATTCAAACTCACAACCCCTGGATTGACAGCCCTCGTCGCTACCGACTGAACTACCGGGGCTCGGCTGGGAAGCCAGGAAACACATAGCTAGGTGAACTGACCGTCTTGATATGACTGAACGATGGTTGAAAACGGCGTTTAATCAAACAAAGAGAATAGACCTACACTTTTGGCTATTCCGGTTTTACTCCTCCGTTAATATATACATTCAATTATGCACGTGTTCTGCATTTATTTATATACAATGCAAGAGCTCGAAGTCGAACTGGATCCTTGTTGTACATATTAATACATCATTAGATACGAGTCTGAGATAGCATTATATAAATTGGGGTAACCACTCTATTAATTACAGTGAACAGTGTAGATCTAAATCAGCATGTGCATCCGCATATTTTTCGTCGTCTGCTACAGATTTGTCGTATGTTGGAAAGGGTACATACTGGAAAACCGATATTACAGTATAACAGAATGGATATGATGAGAAGTTTGTAGAGAATACAAGTTGGGGTGTTCTCGGGTAACAGAAGATAACTTCCAAGTGACGTTCCAACTGTGCATGGCTACCTTAAACCAAGAAGTTAGTCATTAATTACAGAAGTTGACATTATACATTTCGAGGGCTTGGCGTGAAACGGTTGTAACTAAAATCAGTATTTTGTTTACCAAGGTTAATCACCTCGCCATAAAGTCTTTATAAGCGTTAAATCATTTTTCTTTGTAAACAATGGAAATTTAGGTGCCATTGCTCGTTCTGAGCAATGGCACCTAAATTTTCATTGTTTACAAATGGGTCAAAATTGCCCCTAAACAAGGGTTTTCAAAATAGCCTTTTAGTTACAACCGTTTCACGCCAAGTCCTCGATTTGTATGTGGCGACCAAAAGTCCTATCCCACATATATGAGCCGTCCCGCGAGAAAACCAACATTGTGGACATTGTGCGTAAAATATCGACCCGTATCAGCCTAAGCGTGCAGCGCAGGCTAAACCGGTGGATTTTCTTATTCGGGAATTATTACTCTATACCTCTATCCCCCTGAGACGGAATGTGACGGCCCTGATTAGCCAGCGCAGAATGATCTGGGTCGATACATTACGCAGAGTCAATAATGTTGGTATTCTATTGGAATGGCTCATATGTTTTCAGACGCCACTGCAGCAGTTGAATTTTGGAACATGTGTCAAAAGGAGATATTGCTGATATTTATTTAATTGATAGTTCATAAGAGTTACCATATGTTTTACAAAAGGTTTACACATTAGTCTGTTTTAGAATTGGTATAGTTGGTTCTCAGGTTTTTAACTATATTTAATCGATCTTTCATTTAGAGTTACCATATGTTTTACAAAAGGTTTACAAAGTCGTCTGTATTATAATTGTTGTATAGTTGGTTCTCAGGTTGTGCGGGGATTACTTTACAGCCGACCTGTCAGACAAAGTACATGCTGGTATAATGATATTGAATTTGACCTCTGGGCCATGGCCTTTGAACTACAACATTTTTTATGTAATAAATGATGGCTTTTTAATCATCCATGCAGTGAGAGCAGTTCCATATAGATATACAAGATGTAACATCACTGCTTCATCTTTTAAGCTTATAACCCACTTCCCCACATGTAGAAGCATTTTGACACATGTGCAGCAGCCGACCTTTTAAAACATCGTGACCAAAGGAGAAATTGCTCGAAACGAACAATTTCTCATTTTGCCACAACTTTTTCGACCTTTTCTTGAATAGACATTTTCAAAGTCGCCTGCTTCAGATATGCTGTATGTGGGAAAGGGTTGAAATGAATGGTTGATACAGATTTATTTTCACAGCTCAAATTATATTCACAGTAGTGGTAATATTCTAAATAATAGCCTTAATACGACTGAACTATTGCTGAAAACGGTAATTTCTCCTGTTGCTTCAATGTTTCCCGGGTGCCATCTATTTAGAGAAGGACTTACACCACATTAAAATGATTGATTAATACAGATTTATTTGGTCACAGCTCAAATTATATTCCCAGTAGTGGCAATATTCTGAATAAACTTCGCCTGTTCCTTCAATGTTTCCCGGGTGCCATCTATTTGGAGAAAGTCTTCAACCACATTAATATTGAACTTCGATCAGATATCACGAGAATATGACCCGACTCTGTACTGCTCAATTGTGACAATTTTACATAAGGGAGTTAACTCTGCTATTTTATTTGATAATCATCTGACATATTAGTCTCCCTTACCACATCTTGTTGAGACCCGATATAAATAGTCAATGTATAAAGGTAGCCTGTTGTTTCGGAAGATCGATGTGAGGAGTACAGGTGCCAGAAAACACATGGAGGGTGTAATGGCTTGTGTATTGCACATAACAAGCAATTTCGCTTTTTGTCACAATGTTTTCTAATCTATTCAATAATTAAACTTTCTTTTGAAGAGAATTACATTTTTTTTGCCCAGATATTTCCTGTCAGCTTTAAAATAAAAATCCAATATAAAAAGAAAGGACGAGTCGCTTAAAAGTGGACGCCCGTTTTCAGAAACTTGACAGAACACAGTCTCGTTGGTAGACACTATTCAGCAACTTGACATAACACAGTCTAGTTTGGAAGACACTATTCAGCAACTTGACAGAACACAGTCCAGTTTGGAAGACACTATTCAGCAACTTGACAGAACACAGTCTAGTTTGGTAGATACTATTCAGCAACTTGACAGAAAACAGTCTAGTTTGGTAGACACTATTCAGCAACTTGACAGAACACAGTCTAGTTCGGTAGACACTATTCAGCAACTTGGCAGAACACAGTCTAGTTTGGTAGACACTATTCAGCAACTTGACAGAACACAGTCTAGTTTGGTAGACACTATTCAGCAACTTGGCAGAACACAGTCTTGTTTGGAAGACACTATTCAGCAACTTGACAGAACACAGTCCAGTTTGGTAGACACTATTCAGCAACTTGACAGAACACAGTCTAGTTCGGTAGACATTATTCAGCAACTTGGCAGAACACAGTCTTGTTTGGAAGACACTATTCAGCAACTTGACAGAACACAGTCTAGTTTGGTAGACACTATTCAGCAACTTGACAGAACACAGTCTAGTTTGGTATACAATATTCAGCAACTTGACAGAACACAGTCTAGTTTGGTAGACACTATTCAGCAACTTGACAGAACACAGTCTAGTTTTGGAGACAAGTTTTTGACATATACCTTGCTTGCAAGATCAACTTCTCAAATAACTCCAATTCAAACATGTTCTCGACATGACACCTACAATGTCATGATATATCAGAACGGTTTGAACCATTATATATAGATGAATGCCACCTATGAAACATTCCCTATGTTATTATTTTGAAATCGAACCTGCAGTTTCAGAGAAGAAGTTTTAACAGACGATGGATATTGGACGTAAGTGATCTCAATAGCTCATCTTAAGAACTTCTTGCTCAGGTGAGCTAAAAAAAAGAACAAAACTCGATAATGATCAAATTTTCATTCAAATCTTTCAATATTTGATAAACTGTTTTGTCCAATTTGATAAACATTTCCCTTATGAATCTAACAAGATTCCTTTTCTAAATTCTTTCCCACAGGCAGAAGCATTTTAACGCATCTACAGCTTTGTTTGTTTGGAGTTTAACGCCGCTTTCAACAGCTTTGGTCATATCACGGCGGTCAGTGCACCTACCCATGTTTTCCTGGCTTTCCCACACCAGTACTTACACAACATTCTTTCGAAGCCACTGACTACTTTCTCACATAGATCAGAGGTGAGAGGCAATGGAAAACATCGCCCGAAAGAATGTCGCCACAACCGGGTATCGAACCCGTGACCTCCAGATCACGAGTCAGATACGCTACCAATTGAGCTACCCGGCCGGGCGCATCTACAGCAGACTGTTATTTAAAAGAAATGTCGCCAAAAGTGCAATTGGCCTAAAGTGAAATTGCTCATCATTAGAATTTTACCGCTTGCAATGTATTTTCCTTTATGGGGATTTTATACATTTTGACCTATATGGTTTTAACCCTTTCCCTCATATAGATGCTTTTTGACGCCTCTGCAGCAGACAGCTTTTTAAAGACATTGCGTCAAAAGAAGAAAGTGCTCAAAACGAGCAATTTATCCTTTTGACACCATGTTTTCAACTCTATTCTGTTATTTCAATTATTGTATACAGTACTTAAAAAATTCATTTAAAGGGAGTTTCCATAAAATTTCGGATACGTTTTCAAAGTCGTCTGCTGCAGATTTGTTGTATGTGGGAAAGGGTTAAAAGTCATTCGGTTACAGATTTGCTGTTAACACTTTCTGATGTCTCTGAAACAGACAATTTTTGCCACAATGTTTCCAACATTATTCAATAAATACTCTTTCATTAATAGAGAGATTCAATATATTTGCCTTTATATTTCAGGCAAACATGTATGCGCAATGTAAAAATTAAACTCAGACCCAGTCAATTTTGCAAGCTGGATTTTAACCTGTTACCTAATAAAAAGGTTGACATGAAGTCCTATTCAGCCTGTGAAATTAATGACGGTTTCGAATCATTAAAACTGTCAAAAGGAACGTTGAGGAAACAATTCTTTCTTTAAGAAAAGTCTTGTTTGTATTATAAGAATTGCATTTCCCACATGCACATGCATATATTGCAGCAGACAGGTTTTTATAAACTTTCGTGGTAAAAGGGGAATTGTTACTCATAATGAGCAAATCTCCTCTCTCCACAATTCTATTCAATAATTATACTTTCATTTATGGGGATTTTCCAAATATTTGCCAAAGAAATACCAAGTGAGGCTGTCTGCTAAACTCTTTCCCACAGACAAAGAGTTGATCGGGAGTAGGAAAAGCCTTTTCCCACATAAAGACGCCTCTGCAGCAGACGACTTTTAAAATCAATAGAGCAAAAGGAGAAATTGCTCAAAATGATTTCAACTTTATTCATAATCATAATATACATGTATCATTTATAGAGATTTTCTTATGTTGTACTTGATAAATTCAGAGTCGTCTGCTGTTGATTTGTTGTATGTGGGAAAGGGCTAAAGATAATTATAATCTATAAAATAACAGCTATATACATGAGGAAAGAAATGTTTAAGTGATTACAATACCCTAACCTATCGAGGGCTTGGCGTGAAACGGTTGTAACTAAAATTGATATTTTTTTACCAAGGTTAATCACCTCGCCATAAAGTCTTAAAATTTATAAGCGTTAAATCATTTTTCTGGGTAAACAATGCAAATTTAGGTGCCATTGCTCAGAATGAGCAATGGCACCTAAATTTGCATTGTTTACAAAGGGGTCAAAATTGCCCCTAAACCAGGGTTTTCAAAGTATGTTTTTAGTTACAACTGTTTCCTGCCAAGCCCTCGCTATAATGTTTGAATGAAAACCAATGTAAAATTCTAAGCACCAATTTAATACACACATTTGTTAGCACAAATCCCCTTGTAGCCGATTCTGAACTGCTTTGTGGTTTATAAAAAAAGAAACGAGTCAATGAACAAAGGGAGATAACTAAAACACCAGAACAGATATGATTCATCTTCTTTACATTTTCACTTTATTATCATGTGTACGAAGTTTCATTAAACGATCTGGAAGACTGATTTGTTTGAATGGTGTTTTACGTTGCTTTTAAACAAAATTCAGTTAAATCACGGCCTTTCCTGGATAAGTTACCTGTACTTCGGGTCTATATTTATCCTGACACCAGCCTGAGTCAGTCATAATGACAAGCCCGCAACCCCTCAGAGTGTGAGAGGGAAAGCAATTTTTTTACGCTTAATTGTCACAATTCCTTTCTGACGTCTCTGCAGCAGACGGCTTTTTGAAAACATAGTGACAAAAGAAGAAATTGCTCAAAACGATCAATTTCTCCTTTTGCCACAATGTTTTCAACTTTTAGTCATAGGTTATCCATTCAATTATAGAGATTTTCTATTTTTTGACAAAATATGTTCGAAGTCGTCTGCTGCAGATGTGTCGTATGAGGGAAAGGGTTAAACTTTCGTTATTGATTGGGGTTAAACGCCGTTTTCAACAATGTTTCAGTCATATCACGGCAGCCATGGTTCACCTACTCATTATGTTTCTTGGCTTTCTCACACCAGTACTTCGTACAACATTCTTTCCAAGCAACTGGCTGCTTTTCCACATAGACTGATAGCCCATTGGTGGAAGATGAGTGACGCTTGTCACAATGACTTTTGTCAAACGTCGGAAAGAATGTTGACAGGACAGGCTTAATTAATGAAAAAATTACAAGGAATTTTGTATGAAGAAATGTGTTCAAACAATGATAACAATATGATGCGCTGAGTTGAACCTTCAACTAGTTGTTGTGCTAAAAATGATTGAAATGTAATGGTTTGTCTTAACCCTTTTCCTGATACAGACGCTTTCTGACGCCTCTGCAGCAGACGGCTTTTTGAAAACATGGTGACAAAAGAAGAAATTGCTCAAAACGAGCAATTTCTCCTTTGGCCACTATGTTTTCCACTTTTAGTCATAGGTTATCCATTCAATTATAGAAGAGATTTTCTATGTTTTAACAAAATATGTTCAAAGTCGTCTGCTACAGAATTGTCGTATGATGGAAAGGGTTAACCCTTTCCCTGATACAGACGCTTTATGACGCCTTTGCAGCAGACGACTTATGAAAACATTGCGACAAAAGGACAATTACTCATAATGACTTTCAACTTTATTCAGTTATTATACTTTCATTTATAAAAGATCTTCTATTCTTTTGTCTTAACTGTTTTCAAAGTTGTCTGCTGCAGATTTGCAGTATGTGGGAAGTGGTTAAAGAAAAAGTGGAATTCTTTGGTTTACATAGAAAGAATACAGTTCTACATGACAACAATAATGATAAAATCAGCAATTTCACGCATAAATCATCCTTACAACATCGATGTTTGTGTTGTGGCTCTTGATGATTTTGGCATTTTTTTCCAAGGAAAATGTAAAGTGGTATATATCCCTCTCATCACTAGCACCCTTTCCCACAGAGAACAAAGTTGCAGAACTTAGAAAATTTCTTGCGGAAAATCTGGAAAAAATTGTTGAAATGAAAGTTAAATTTGAGAAATGAGTAGAAAACATTGTTTGAAATGGAGAAATTACTCATCATGAGGTATTTTTTCTTTCACCATAACGTTTCAAAAGTCGTCTGCATGAGGGAAATCATGGTTAGGACAAAATAAATGTGACAATATTGGAAAAAACAAACAGTGAAATAATTTCGTAGTTTACCAGTTCTCAAATTTCTACCTTTCTCAAATCTGTATCAATTAAAATCATAATTTTCCAGCGGTTACATTTTTCGCCTAGATGTTTTGAGAGTTGTCTGTTACTTTTTGTTGTTGACCAGAATACACTCAATTGTTATCCGTTTTCAACATACAAGAGGTCGATCCTTTCTGTCGCTCATGTAGCAGACGACTTTTGAAAACATTGTGGCAAAAGAAGAAATAAGCAATTTCTCCTTTTACCTCAGTGTTTTCAACTCTTCAGTAATCATACTTGCATTTTTAGACATTTGCTATTATAGTTAAGCGAAGGGGTTTTCAAAGGTGTCTGCTGCAGATTTGTTGTATGTGGGAAGGGGTTATTTCTCAATAACCTTCCGAGAGCATGAAACACAACTGTCGGTTATCACAAGGACCATTCATGATTGATATGCCAATGAAATACAATGTGATGCACAACAATTTTTATAATAAAACAAATCACACAATAATAATTTTCAAAATTCTTACACTAAACCAAAAATAGAAGAATACAAACTAAGGAAAACACACTTACTTTGCGAAACAATTATTTTGAGTACTCACATCATATTATAGGGTTTGGAAGTCAAATATGGATTTTAAAAGGATTATAAAACCCATTTTCTATAGTTTTGAAAAGATGTTTTCAAAGTTATCTGTTGCAGATTTTGTTGTATGTGGGAAAGGGTTACCTGAAAAACTTTCCGACTTTAACACTATAATCCCACACACAATAAATACGCAGCGGACAATACTGAAATAAGACGTGAGGAACAAAAAGAGAAATTCTTTAGAGATGAAAGTTTTAATTTTAGAATAGTGTAGAAAATATTGTGGCAAATGGAGAATTTGATCTTTCATAACTTTTTAGAAATATAAGTCTGCTGCAGATGCATCAAAATGTGTTAGGTATTCTTTGTACAACAAAATGTCAAGCTATAATATTTCTAATAGACCCCTTTTGAAAACGTTGTGACAAAATGTAAATTAATCATGATGAGCAATTTCTCAATTTGGCATAATTAATGTTTTCAATTTTTGAATTTGCATTTTTGTTTTCAAAGTTGTCTGCTGCATATCTGTAGTATGACACAATACTGGGAAAGGATCAAACATACAAGAGGAGAAATTGCTCATTATAGAAATTGCTCATGATGAGCAATTTCGATCTCCTTTTACCACATTTTTTTTCAAAAGTAGTCTGCTGCTCAGACACATCAGAAAGCACCAGTATGAGGGAAAGGGTTAAAAAAGAAGATAAAGATCAAAAGGGAGTAAGTTATATTTAGATCTAAGAAATATAAAGGATAATTCATCTCTTGCTGTTAATAAGAAAAAGCAAAATTATTAAATTAATTAAAATTTTCTGACAACGGTTGGAAAAAAGAAAAAGACTTGAAGTTTATTGACTTGACAAAATGCTGTTAAGGGTATAATTTGTGGGCTTCAGGCTAAATGCTGGTAACTATAATTTGTACAAGATACAGTTACAATTGTTTGGCATGAAGTCTTCAAATTAAAATACTGTGGCATAAGGGAATGACTATCTTTACCAATAGAAATAAATGCAAAATACACAAAATTTATACAATACACACAATTTGATTTCACTAAAACAAGATGTTTTGAAGTGTCAAAATTGCATAAAACTTGAAATCTAGAATTTCAAATCTAACATAAATATGATCAAATCATCCAAAAACAATAATATATCATTTGGCTATATTTTCCCTAGATAATTATTTCCACTCCCCTCTGAATTGCCTCCCTTTTTTTCCAGTCAACGTGATTCACCTCCTTTGCTTTAGCTCTTTAATAGCCATCATTGCACCATGTAATGTTGTCATATTCCCGGTACTTTTTGCCAACCAAATGTGCCGTTATACAGTGATTAGCTTGGCCATAGCCCTGAAATGAAATGAAATGAAAATAGAAATTAGCCAACCAACTCGAAACAAACCACATGGTCCTATTGCAATCAGTGTAAAGCCAGGTCAATGTTCAATTGCATCTACAGTCTTACCTTCATCTGGACTGTTACCCAAATACTCAGAGAAGTTTTCAAGTAGCTTCAAACCTTTATATTTGGAACAGGTCGCAGATAATCAAAATCATCTGTTGCAGATGTGTTGTGTCAGACAGGGCAAAGGGGGGGATTACATTGTACTTTCAATTATACCAATAATTTTAAGAGTTATCGATTAAAGTATGTTTATTTCAATGGTGTTTCAAGTTGCCATTTACAGCAGCCTTAGGATTGCAGCTTGTCTCTGGTAAATAACAAGAATTGGTAAATTTATACATAATTTCATAAATATCAGACCAAACACTTCGCTGTGTGTCCGTTGGATCTGACTGCACTGCATAAAAGGTCACCTCAAAATTAACCCTTTGCATTAATATATTGATGAGCAGGTTCTCTCAATGAAAATGCATAATACGACGAATGCACAGCCATCCAGAATTCTTTATCTAGTTTATAAATATCATATGTGTTATCTTCCTTGTTTTTTACCTAATGGTTTTGTACTGGCAACATTTTTTTGGTGATGCAAAGGTTAAACTGTTATAGGAAGTCATCAGGCCTTTTAACCCTTTCCCTCATATAGATGCTTTCTGATGCCTCTGCAGCAGACGGCTTTTTGAAAACGGTGACAAAAGAAGAAATTGCTCAAAACAGGCAATTTCTCCTTTTGCCACAATGTTTTCCACTTTTAGTCATAGGTTATCCATTCAATTATAGAGATTTTCTAATTTTTGACAAAATATGGTCAAAGTCATCTGCTGCAGAATTGTCATATGAGGGAAAGGGTTAAAGGGATTGCTTTATCCTGACCAGGTACAAGGTCCATCAGTTGCTATGGTATCCTTGCAATCCTAAGGGACAAGGAGAAAAGCCATTATACAATCATTTTTAAGACTTCTAACTATGACAACTGGGGATTGAATCCAGATCTTTGGTTATGAGGCAGATGCTCAAACCATGGAACCACTGAGACATACCTGATAAAGTTACAAATTGCTCATTTTCCGCATTTTTCCTACAATATATTTTGAAATACTTCTGCTACACTCGGAGGCGCCAATTAAAATTATCTAATCCCTTTCCCACATACGCAATATCTGCAGCAAACGACTTTGAAAACATACACAAAACAAGAGGCCTAAGGCTATGCTCTACTGGTATTGATCTTTGGTCATTTTCAATCCAGAGCATGTATGATTGGTGTAGATCGGATAGTAAATGGAGGCTCTTTTGTGTTCACAAGCTGTATTATAGCAATTTTGACAATATCAAGGGCCATAATACAGTCTTGCATTGGTGGATCTGGCTGGTTTGCGAAGATCGGATAGTAAATCGAGGCTCCATTGTGAACTTCACAAGCTCAATTATAGCAATTTTGACAATTTCAAGGGCCATAATCAAGTCTTGTATGGGCGGATCTGGCTGGTTTGCAAAAGGAACCGAGCTCTCATGGATATCTAACTACTGTATAAGTTTGATTGAGATACAATCAAAACTGAAGACTTTATCGTGCTCACAAGCTCTATTATAGCAATTCTGACAATTTCAAGGGCCATAATCCAGTCTTGCATGGCCGGATCTGGCTGGTTTGCAAAAGGAATCAAGCTCTCATGGATACCTAACTACTGTGTAAGTTTGGTGAAGGTCAGATAGTAAATGGAGCCTCTATTGTGTTCACAAGCTCTATTATAGCAATTTTGACAATTCCAAGGGCCATAATCCAGTATTGCATGGGCGGATCTGGAAAGGAACCGAGCTCTCATGAATATCTAACTACTGTATAAGTTTGATTGAGATACAATCAAAACTGAAGACTGTATCGCATTCACAAGCAATTGTTTACGGACGCACGCATGGACGACGGACACCACGTACACCATGGCATAAGCTCTTCTGGCCTTTGGCCAGTAGAGCTAAAAAATTGGAAACTCTCATTAAATGAAAGTACAATAATTGAATAGAGTTGAAAACATGGTGATAATCAAAGGAGAAATTGCTTGTTTTGAGCAATTTTTTCTTTAGTCAACATGTTTTCAAAAAGCTGTCTGCTGCAGTCTGGCTTCAGAAAGCGTCTATATGAGGGAAAGGTTTAAATCAAGAAAAGGATTGAATTAAGAAGCCTTTATCTCTCTAATAATTATGAGTAACCTAACATTTACTTCTGATAATTGCAGCTGCATCTAAACAGACCTTTCCCTCTTACAGAATTACCTACAAGCAACTTCAGAAGAGAACTTTTGAAAACATTGTGACAAAATAAGAAATTACTCATAATGAGCAATTTCTCCTTTTGCCACAATGTTTTCAGCACTATTAAAATAACTTAACTTTCACTTGTGAAGATTTTTTATAGTTTTGCCTGGATGTTTTCAAAGATGTCTGCTGCAGACTTGTTGCATGTGGGAAAAGGTTAACCCTTACCCTCGTATAGACGCTTTCTGACGCCTCTGCAGCAGACGGGTTTTTGAAAACATAGTGACAAAATAAGAAATTACTCATAATGAGCAATTTCTCCTTTTGCCACAATGTTTTCAGCACTATTAAAATAACTTAACTTTCACTTGTGAAGATTTTTTATAGTTTTGCCTGGATGTTTTCAAAGATGTCTGCTGCAGACTTGTTGCATGTGGGAAAAAGGTTAACCCTTACCCTCGTATAGACGCTTTCTGACGCCTCTGCAGCAGACGGGTTTTTGAAAACATAGTGACAAAAGAAGAAATTGCTCAAAACGAGCAATTTCTCCTTTTGACACAATTTTTTCCACTTTTAGTCATAGGTTATCCATTCAATTACAGAGATTTTCCATTTTTTGACAAAATATGTTGAAAGCCGTCTGCTGCAGAATTGTCGTATGAGGGAAAGGGTTAAGGCAGACGGCGTTTTGAAAACATAGTGACAAAAGAAGAAATTGCACAAAACGTGCAATTTCTCCTTTTGCCACAATGTTTTCCACTTTTTGTCATAGGTTATCCATTCAATTAGGGTTAATACTATTCCTCTGCTAGCCATATAACTGATATGGTTATACGGCACAGATAAACTATGGTTTAGTATATCTGTAGATCTGCCATGTTTTATCTTGTGGAATTCTTCTTTGATCATCCACTTACGGAAGCCTTTTCCCGATGCATTTTAATAACTCACGATCTGCACCAGAAAACCTATGAAAATATCATGACAAAAGTAGAAATCGTAATGAGCAATTTCACCATTTGCCAACCATTTTTCAACTATTTAACTTTCACCTTCAGATATTTTGCAAAGATGTCATAATTAAAGGTGTCTGCTGCAAAAATGGTGTATGTTTGAAAGGGCATTTGGACAAATCTGCAGCCGATTACTCTTCGGAAACATTGTGGCAGTTTGAGAAAATTTTCATAATTTGCTAAAGGCTCCTCGGAGATGCCTGTGTCTCATTTACACTGATAAAGATGATCCTGAACAGACCCCCATGTGAAAGAAGTTCAAGAACTCACAAGTACGTAGTTCTAGAATGTTCTAGAATGTTCAATAACAGTTCGATAGATCATCAATTACTGTTCTTGAAGAAGCCACATTTTTAAGAACTGCTGTTCAAGAACTTGTACAGTTCATGAACTTAAGTTCAACAAGTAACTGTAGGATTGCAAGCAATACCATAATCCCCTACCGGTTTGCACGTTTTGACTTATTAATATTCTAAGTCCAAAAAGGGGCATAACTCATAAAAAAATTGACGAAATCCCATGAAACGCGAACTTGATCTGTGACACATGATTACAAAGCCATATACAAAATTTCAGCTCAATATCTCAATGCATGTAGAAAAAAAGTGCGGAAAACTGATTTGTCGGACTGACTGACAGATGGACTGACAGATGGACTGACAGATGGACTGACTGACAGACTGACTGACAGATGGACGGAGTGCAAACCTAATAGTCCCCTTCGGCACGCCGGTAGGGGACTAATAACTGGATCAGGTTCAAGAACTATACAAAACGAAATCCCATTCTAGAATCGATCATGCTGTTATTGAGTTCTTGAATTGTGGTTCTTGAACTGCGCTGTTCCAGAACTTTGATTTTCAATAGTTAACCCTTTCCCACTTGCAGACGCATTCCGATGCATTTGCAGCAGACGTCTTTTGAAAACATAGTGACAAAAGAAGAAATTGCACAGAACGTGCAATTTCTGCTTTTGTCACAATGTTTTCCACTTTTTGTCATAGGTTATCCATTTAATTATTGAGATTTTCTATGTTTTGACAAAATACGTTCAAAGTCGTCTGCTTCAGAAATGTCGTATGAGGGAAAGGGTTAACTTATTGAAACTTGCTATTGTATTATGCTCTAAAATAATGCAATCAATTATCTACTGTAAAGTCGGAAATATTTGTACAAATTTGATTTTAGTCAATTATTTTGTCCAGGTATTCAAGCTAACTTGATACGGTCGCTTCTCGTCCTGCTCCACAAGGTCAGATCTATGTGACAAAGCCCATTTCAAATGTCAGGGAAATTGAAAATTACTTTATGGAGTAACGGTTAAAAACATCAGCTTTTGAATTAACCCTTTCCCACATACAGTTAATCTGCAGCAGACAACTTTGACAACGTTTAGTCAAACTTTTGGAAATTCTTTATAAATGAAAGATTACGTAATTATTGAATAAAGTTGAAAACATTGTGGTAAAAGGAGAAATTGCTCTGGTGATTATCTTCTTTTGCCCTTATGTTTTCAAAAGTTGTATGCTGCAGAGGCATTTGTATTATTTTTATAGTTTATTTAAGTGACACGTAATTTACAAGTAAAATATATATAAATGATTAATATACCAGTTTAACATTCAAATTTGTAGGCAAAAATTGTACATGTATATCCGCTACAAATTGCTTATGCGTCACTAGATATAATAATTTTACTCAATATAAGTACTATATAAACAAGAGCGAACAACATTGCGTCTGTTTTTTCTGATTAAATAGTTAATCCCCAATAAAACTATTTTGTTTAATTGGGGTTTTACGCAATTTTCAACATTATTTCAGTTACATCACGGCGACAGTTCATGATCCCTGGTTAAACAAATAAACAAACCAGTACTAAGCTAGGAAATGTGCCTTGCCCAAGGGCACTCCATACTGACAGTCTTGCTCCGACTGGAGATCGACCCAGGATGCCCGGTTCCAAATACCCCCAATAAATCTATTTATTTATTTACTTATTGGGGTTTTACGCCGCTTACAACATTATTTCAGTTATATCACGGCGACAGTTCACTTATTCATGATCCCTGGGTAAACAAACCAGTACTAGGCTAGAAAATGTGCCTTGCCCAAGGGCACTCCACCATGACCGAGGTGCTGCGACTGGGGATCGAACACGGGACACCCGGTTTCGAAATCCCCAACGCTAACCACTTGATCACAGCGGATTCCTCCAATAAATCTAAAGATAATCCATATGTCATCAGTTTGGGATAAGATAAGGGTTTCCATGTTGTTTACCCAATGTAATATCTACCTATAAACTTTCCCTTGCTGATAGGCAGTTTTCCTGGTAAACAAAACCCATGTTCTAATAGGATTGTAAATAAACCTAGACACAGGAAAACAGACCTTCAGTTATTAACCCTTTCCCACATGCATATACGCTTACTAACGCCTCTCCAGCACGTGACTTTTGAAAACATTGTGGCATCAAAGGAACAATTGTTCAAAATGAGCAATTTCTTCTCCTTTTGCCACAAGTTTTTCCACTCCATTCATTAGTTATACATACATGTACATTCATTTATAGATTAAACATATTTTTGTCTAGAGGCTAAATTCAAAGTTGTTTGCCGTATAATTGTTGTATGTGGGAAAGGGTTAAGTTTTAGCCTGATAAACTCTTTCCGCTATACAAATCTGAAGAATGAATGAATGTAAATTGTTTTATGGCGCATCAACATTAAATTTAATTATTCATGATCCCTGGGTAAACAAACCAGTACTAGGCTAGAAAATGTGCCTTGCCCAAGGGCACTCCACCATGAACATAGTGCCGCGACTGGGGATCGAACCCGGAACACCCGGTTTCGAAATCCCCGACGCTAACCACTTGACCACAGCGGATTCCACAAATCTGAAGAAGGGCATTGAAAACATCTTTGCAAAAATACAGAAAATCTGTTTAAAAGCATGTAAACTTTTATTCCATTGATTGATTGAATGTTTGGTGTTTTCCAAGGCTTTGAACAATTTTTCCATTATATCGCTGACTTCCTCCGGGGTAAGTTGAAAGTACTACGCACGCTTAGTCTGGCCCATTTATCCCGACATCAGCCAGTCAATCGTAATGCTTACCCGGTGACCCTGAGCGCCAAGGGGGTGGAAGCCTTTATTACCATTTTTAAAGTGTTTGGTATGACCCAGTCGGTATCAAACCTACCATTATGTTTACCAACAATGTAGTCACTCTGAACTGCATCAAATGTCATGTGAGTCATGAAAAGGGTAAACATGCAGACACACTTTGATGCCTCTGTAGCAGACAAATTTTGAATACATTGTGGCAAATGATGAAATTGCTCCTGAGCAATCTCTCCATTTGCCACATATTTCGATCAACTATATTTAATAATTAATCTTTCATTTACATATTTTTCATATGTTTTCTAAGTTGTCTGCAGTAGATTTGTTGTATGTTGTATGTAAGGGGTTAAATAAATAAACCTAATTTTCTACTCAATCATCCTGACAAGACATTTTATTGATTCCTCCAGTTAACCCTTTCCCTCATACGAACATTCTGCAGCAGACGACTTTGAAAGTATTTTGTCAAAACATAGAAAATCTCGATAATTGAATGGATGACCTATGACAAAAAGTGGAAAACATTGTGGCAAAAGGAGAAATTGCTCGTTTTGAGCAATTTCTTCTTTTGAGACTATGTTTTCTAAAAGCCGTCTGCTGCAGAGACGTCAGAAAGCGTCTATATGAAGGAAAGGGTTAAAACATTATTGGAAACAGTGTGAATGTCAGCAAATCATGATGTAAAACTTATAAAAAATAAGTCTGTCTATTCATCAACTGCAACAGCAAACTTTTGAAAACATTCTTGCAAAAGGAGAAATTGGTTATTTATAACTTTATAATAATTATAATGAACAACTACTAACTTCTTTTTCCCTGAGATGTTTTCAAAGGTCGTTTGTAATGTTACAGATAAAAATGCCTCTTAAACAAAATATTAGCTTGCAGCAAGCTCATGACAAGCGCGCCATAAGCTTGCGCAAGCTCACTGATATCTGATTATAGATTGCAGTCCTAGAATATTATGCTTGCTGGTGCGCGCAAGGAAATTAAGCTTGCGGATAGTTCTTGTTTCTTTTACTGTAAGCTTCTCGCAAACTTAGAATCAGTTTGCGACAAGCTTGCATGCAGTTTTGCAAAACCAACTGTCTGTCAAAAACAGTAAGTTGCGAATTTTCAAAATGGAGGCTTAAGACCATGTGACAGTTAAAATTAAGGCAATGTTTTCACAATACAGTCAAACTTGTGATCAGCAGCCACCCAAGGGACATGATAAAACTGGCTGCTTAAGACAGGTGGCTCCTGATCAAAAATTTCATGACTTGGTTGGATTTTTTCAAGTTTTGTCAATTCACATTATATTACATGTAACTGTTAGGAATAGTCATTACATTACAAATAGTAAATTGTCTTTATAAACTTGTATTTAAACATTGTTATGAAAATTTGTAGCTTTTTTTATCAAATATTTTATTGCTTTAGTTCCTTAGTTGAAACCGACGTTTACAACTAACTTGAGTATCAAATATTGTTTTACATCACTTTGACATTCGCCGAATAACATATCCCGAAAAATAGCGTCCGAATCTGCATCTACTTCTTGCACAAAATTATACTTGATATTCTTTAGATTTAAAATTGAAATGGGAATATAAATTGACTTGAGGCTTTAAAGTGGACAACAACTTTAATTTTAATATATAAGTCTACTGTCTTTCGGTCTAAAACGCTCATAAATTTTGTCCGACATCGTAAACAGAAAAGAAACCAAAATCGCAACTTACACCGATAATTTAATACCTTGCGAATCCAAGTCGTGTGTTGATTGACCGCTGAACACAATAAGATTACAGTTAATCTCGACCAATAAGCGTGGTCGCTGGCCGCGTTTCAAAGGGGACGCTGATCAAGGCAGTTTATAGAGCATAATTGGTTGGCAGGGATTTAAAGTGACAGTTTAACGCCGGTGACCGCTGATCGCATGTGACCGCTCACACAAGTTTTACTGTATATTCATTTATCATGGATTGTCATCAAATATTATTTTCATAGTGACTCCCAAACCAAAATCACAAACTAAATTAAGATTTCAGCAAGGTCGCAGCAAGATTACCGTCACAATCATAATAAACTTGTGGATAACTTATTTAAGCATGTAGTTTAAGATTGCAATTCGAACAATTACAATCTTACCTTTAAGCATGAGTCAACCTTGTAAGATTGTGATTGGAACAATAGCAATCTCAATTGCGAGGTTGTTAGATTGCGCAACCATTACAAGATAGTGCAAGGTTGTGCAAGGTTGTGCAAGGTTGCAAGGTTGTGCAAGGTTGCAAGGTTGTGCAAGGTTGTATACGGTTGCAAGGTTGCAAGGTTGTGCAATGTTGGTATCCGGACATAATGTCCACGGACAAAATGCCACAATATGAAAAGAGGACAAAATGCAACAGTTTATTTCGAATATGAATACATTTTATTGTGAATTATAATGTTAAAGCAGCATACCACAAGTGGCAACAGTATTTGAGCGAAACAGTCCATGTTCTATCACTTTTATCAGCTATCCACACATCCCATTTAACATCCTGGCAAACAGCTTTTGACATAAAATGTATAAAACACAATCATGTGTGGCATTTTGTCCACTTTTCACATTGTGGCATTATGTCCGTGGACAATATGTCCAGTGGCATTTTGTCCGTGGACATTTTGTCCTGTGGCATTTTGTCCCGGATTCGTCAATGTCTGTATGTGTGAGAGGGTTTAAAGGCTATAATAGATCTATCTAAAAATCAATATTTGACATTATAACCGTACATTGACCGTTTTCAAAAGAGACAATGTCAGTACCACAATATCTTGCGGAGATGTTGTCTGACTAAGACCTTTTCACTCCTCCTATACCCCCCCTTTCCCACATACAACAAATCTGCAGCAGACGACTTATGGAGATTTTCTATGTTTTGACAAAATACGTTCAAAGTCGTCTGCTGCAGATTTCATTTGATGTGGGAAAGGGTTAAGGGAAAAATTAGAAAATCTCTATAAATGAAAGGATAACTTATGACTTAAAGTGGAAAACATTGTGGCAAAAGGAGAAATTGCACGTTTTGTGCAATTTCTTCTTTTGTCACTATGTTTTCAAAAAGCCGTCTGCTGCAGAGGCGTCAGAAAGGGTTTATATTTGGGAAACGGTTAAGGGATAAGCCACTTCTATAAAGCAGATGGCTTTTGAACTAAGAGAAAAGAAGAGGAAGGACATACGATTAGAAACAGCTGCATCTTAGGACTGCACCCAAGTAATTCTGGCGCGCATGAAATTTATGGCTAATAATCCCTAATTACAATCACTTACCGGTAATAAATAACCCTTTCTATGATAGAGAGGGCTTTCATTGCATCTACAGCGTACAACTTTTTACATGAGAGCAATTTTTTCTATTTCCAACGAGGTTTTCACTACGAAGGATGTCTCAGAAATTGTGTAAAATTTTCTTTTTTTTATATTTTAACATTAGATACAGCAATGACACATTCTTAACCCAATCCCTCATATAGATGCTTTCTGACGCCTCTGCAGCAGACAGCTTTTTGAAAACAAAGTGACAAAAGAAGAAATTGCTCAAAACGAGCAATTTCTCCTTTTGACACAATGTTTTCCACTTTTAGGTTATCCATTTCATTATATATAGAGATTTTCCAATTTTTGACAAAATATGTTCAAAGTCGTCTGCTGCAGAATTGTCATATGAGGGAAAGGGTTAATGTACCATGTACCTTCTATGAATTTTGAGATGGACTCGAAAAATCTAATGGGTTACTAATAATAATGCTACAAATTTCATACATGATTATAAGCAACAGATGTTTCACCCTCTCCTACAAACACCAAGTATACATGCATGTAGCAGACAACTTTAACCCTTTCCCTCATACGACAATTCTGCAGCAGACGACTTTGAACATATTTTGTCAAAAAATAGAAAATCTCTATAATTGAATGGATAACCTATGACTAAAAGTGGAAAACATTGTGGCAAAAGGAGAAATTCCTCGTTCTGAGCAATTTCTTCTTTTGTCACTATGTTTTCAAAAAGCCGTCTGCTGCAGAGGCGTCAGAAAGCGGCTATATGAGGGAAAGGGTTGAAAGGAATCCTTAGGCAACAGGGTTTTTTTTAGGGCCTTTTTGGGGCCGATATTCGGCCCCATTCCCCTCACTGAAAAGTATATATTTTTCCCCTTTTTTGAAAAAAAAATCCCCTCCTAATTTTTTTTTTTTTTTTTTTTTTTTATAATGTAGACAGTGTTATTGATGTTTTCAGTCAAAAAGACAGATCAATTGACCTCTAATGTTTCTATCATATGTTTCTGTTGCTAGTTATGTAACAATACAGTTATGAAATCAAGAAATTTATTGTATTTTTTCCCCTATTTTAGACTTACAACGCTATTTTTCCCCTCTCAAAGGGCCCCGCCACCATTCCCCTAAAAGTGAAAAAAAAACCTGGGCAAATTAATTAAAATATCCACAAATGAAAGTATTATCTATATATTGCATAAAGGTTGAAAAAAAGTTGTGGCAAACGGAACTTCTCCTTGTATAACAGCTGCTGCAGATGCGTTACAATGGGCCTGCATGTTGGGAAAAGCGGTACCCTGCATGTTAGTCGAGACACAAATTTGCAGCAGATGACCACGAAAATATTAAGTTAGAAAAATGGAATGTCAATACATGATTGAAAGTACAACAGTTACTATTGAATAACTTGCAGAGGAAGAATTTGATCATCACAATGTTTCAAAAGAAATCTGCTGCAGATGCATCAAATTGTGTCTGCATGTGGGAAAGGGTTGAATATCCTAAGTAAAAATTTAGCATCATGGTTTTTAGATATTTAGATGCAATTGTTCCATAACGACTATTTCAAATTGAAAGAAAATAACGAAATTAACGCTTTGCCATTCATAGAGGCTTTTTGACGCATCTGCAGCCGTAGACTTTTGAAAACATTGTGGCAAATGGAGAAACTGCTCATTATGAAAAAGAATTCCTTTCAATATTTAGTATGTATACGTCTTCCATTTATAGATATTTTTCACCTTTGAACCTAAATGTCTTCAAGGTGGTCTGCATGCTGCATATTTGTTGTATGTGGGAAAGGGTTAAATAACATTGAAGCACGGGATATGTCAAAAGACATGTTTGTGAGAACAGAATTGAGAATCAACCTTAACCCTTTCCCACATACAATAAATCTGCAGCAGAAGACATTTAAAATGTCTACTAAATATAATAACATTGTGGCAAAAGGAGAAATTGCTCATTTTGAGCACTTTCTCCTTTTGTCACAATGTATTCAAATGTCGTCTGCTGCAGAGGCATCAGAAAGCGTCTATATGTGGGAAAGGGTTAAAAGGTTGCAAAAGATAATTTATCATGTCAAAATTACATTACCAGTGTAACTGTATAATGACAATCTACTGATCAGGACTCCACAAAACATTACAATTTCTCATTTCGCTACACAGATTTCAAAGGTCATCAGCTGCAGATGCATTAAAATGTGTCTGTAAGTGGGAAAGGGTTTAAGGGTTAGACCAGAGTATTTCTGTCATGTCAAGGCAGCAATTTAATCAATGTAAACCCATATGTTTCCTTAGAGGCTTTCATTCAACATGCAGTACTCCACAAAATAATTCTCACCGGGGAAAAATGTTGCTGGTTACAGTACTTGTTGGCAACCATTGGACAGAATGTAGACCAAGCCAGGAATCACTCATATGACTTCTGGATAATGGTGTTCACATGGTGAGCAACTCTACCATGGTCTGGCTATGAGGATATAGCGTTGTCGGAAGACAAAGAAAGCTTGTTGCATTGATTTGTAAAGTCGGAAAAAACGTTGACAAAATTAGCTTGGGTTCGACTCAAAATGGCTTGATTGACAATTTGTGCACTGTGATGTCGCTACCTGGGCTTGATGTAAAGACATATGGCTGTGCCTTTTCTTGGCGACCTTTGATTTGGGTATATTGCGAAACTACTTGGCCTACGATACCAAATGTTCACAGTTATTGCATAGACTATTATTGGCTGCTCTGTGAAGTCATGTGACTTTTTAATTCTGTACTTTAACTTATTAAAGCTTTTCTTTAAGCAAACATTTTTGATGCATTTGCATTAACCCTTTCCTTCATATAGACGCTTTCTGACATCTCTGCAGCAGACAGCTTTTTGAAAACATAGTCACAAAAGAAGAAATTGCTCAAAACGAGCAATGTTTTCCACTTTTAGTCATAGGTTATCCATTCAATTATAGAGATTTTCTATTTTTTTTACAAAATATGTTCAAAGTCGTCTGCTGCAAAATTGTCGTATGAGGGAAAGGGTTAAGACTTTAAAAGTAGAAATAATGGATTTCTCTCCATGGCCTCAGAATTGTGCAGTTAATTAGCATTACACTCACTGGTGTCTGACATTAGTTCAATGATCACAAATGTATAACCCATTCAAGGTGAACAACACAATAATAAAACTCATGTACATACCTGTGAATAACCAAAGATTTCTATTTTCTTTTTACCCGCATCATGCAGTATTCGACCTCCGCCTAAACATTCACAATCTAATCCGCTCTTCTCTATGGCTGGGGCAATATCTTCAAATATGTCAGCTGAAAGAAACGAGAGAAATAATAGTGTTATTGAAGTTATAACATGTCTTTAAATTATTATCGTTTACATAATAATGAAATCTTTAGGAGTGTTGAAAACACAGTTACTGAGTGAAAAAACACGTTGGTGAAATAAGTGAGAAAATCGCCAGACAAAACAAATAAGAGGAACATGATCGCCCTATATCGTTCATTTGAAAGAGCAATTTCTATTTTTGCTACAATGGTTACAAATCTTTTTAATTATAATACTTTCATTTATAGAGATTTTCCACTTTCATTGCCTTAACCCTTTCCCACAAACAAAGCATCTGCAGGCTGCAGCAGACGCCTAGTTAGAAAACATCTAAAAAATAATATGGAAAATTTCATATAATATATATAATATAATATGCTTAATGAATAAAGTTGAAAACATTGAGTCAAAAGGAGAAATTGCTCGTTTCGAGCAATTTCTTCTTTTGTCACCAAGTTTTCAAAAGTCGTCTGCTGCAGAGGCGTCAGAAAGCGTCTATATGTCAGAAAGGGTTAATATGTCGTCTGCTGCGGAATTGTTGTTCCTAAGGAAAGCAGACAAAGGTGGAAAGACAACATGAGGGATTAATATGAAGGTTATAGGAATGATTTCCTGAGATAACACCACAAACATTCCTCATTAATTGTTCCGGGCTAATATTATTACTAATACTATGGCTAATTTGAAACCTCAACTGAGGTAGTCTTAGTTTTGTCACTTCCTTTCTCTATCCTAAAGTTCAACTGTTGTTGGATAGAAAATGTTTTGTCTTTACCCTTTCATGTAGATGTATTTTGATGCATGCATATTAGCTGATGACTTTTGGAAATCATAACGAGCAATTTTCGCCTTTTGCCACAATTAATAATTTCAACTAGTCATGTATATCCCGTAAAAAAACTTTCATTTATAGAGAAATACCATATTTTTGACTAGACATTTTCAAAGTAGTAGTTTTAACATCTGCTGCAAAATTGTTGCATGTGGGAAAGGGTTAAAAGGGAAAGGGTTAATAGATCCTGCTACATGTGTAAAAACCTTTTAGTTTCAGATTTCAAGACTTTAACTTATCTTTTACCCACATGCAAACAAATCCATTTAATCCTTTCCCACATACGGTACAGATGCTTTCGGTAAAGATATGGTACAGATGCTTTCTGACGCATCTGCAGCAGACGAATTTTGAAAACATTGGGGCAAAAGGAGAAATTCCTAATAATGAGCAATTTCTCCTTTTGCCACATAATTAATGTCTTCAAATTATTTTTCAGTAATTAAACTTTCATAATAAGAGGTTAAATTCAATACTTTTGCTAAGATGTTTTCAAAGTTGTCTGATGCAGATTTGTTGTATGTTGGAAACGGATAAAGCATTTGCTTTCATTGATTGATTGGGGTTTAACGCCGTTTTTAAAAATTTCTCAGTCATATCACGGCAGCCAGTTTCCCTACTCATGTGTTTCCTGGTTTTCGAACACCAGTACTCCACACAACAATCTTCCCAAGCAACTGGCTGCTTTGAGGAAGACGAATGACGCATGTCGCAATGACTTTTAAAGTATTTGCAGCAAACATATTTTGATTTCTTTTTGTCATTTATAATAAGCAATAATTTCTCAATCAATCACATGCATGACTTTTATACCACAATCTCTTTTCAATAATTATACTTTATAATTCATATTATGCTTAGATGTTTTAAACTTCGCCTGACATATAGACAACATTATGAGGCATCTGCAGCAGCCTACTTTTAAACATTTTATGACAAAAGAAAATAACTTGTGATGAGCAAACTATCCTTTTACCGTGTAGTGTTTTCATTTTTATTCAATCATACTTGCATTTATAGAGAGTCTATAAACTTTTTGTCAATTATCTTATTTGCTATTCTTGCAATCATAGATCTTCTTTGAAAATCACATCTAGATTATATATTATGTTTCATGCTATGACTTAGCTGATGATAAAATAGAGACAAGTAATAGGCTTGATTGATTGATTGATAGTTTGGTGTTAAATACTGCCACTTTCAATAATTCTTCAGTTATATCACGGCGTTTCCTCTGTAAGATACCAGTACTACTGGTCCATTTATCCTGACACCAGCCAGTGTCGTTACAAATGCTTAGTAACCATGCAACCCGCAGAGCATCATTAGGTTGATTGATTGGGGTTTAACGCCGTTTTTAACAATTTCTAAGTCATATCACGGCGGCCAGTTCACCTACTCATGCATTTCCTGGTTTTCTCACACTATAATACTCCACACAACAATCTTCCCAAGCAACTGGCTGCTTTTCCACATAGACTTAGCCCATTGGTGAAAGACAAATGACACATGTCGCATTGACTTTTGTCAATCGTTGGAAAGAAAGTTGGCCGAGCCGGGATTCGAACTCACAACCCCTGGATTGACAGCCCACAGAGCATCAAGGAGGGAAGCCATTACTTTCATGTTTGGAGTCTCTAAGGTATGAGACCCTGCCAAGGTCATCGAAGCCGCAAACTCCAACACCCTATGAATACACGAGAAAACCAACATTATAGACTCTGTGTCATGTATTGACCCAGATCAGCCTTCACAGTCCACGCAGGCTAATCTGGACCAACGCATTCCATCTCAGGGGGATAGATGTATAGTAATAATTTCTGAAACAGAAAATCCACTGGAGGGTAAAAGTGTCTGCCCGGATTAGTCTGCATGGCATGTATAGGCTGATCCGGGTTGATACTTTACACAGAGTCCACAATGATATGGTTTTCTCGTGGAACGGCTCTTTAATATCAATTGATAACTTCACTGTATGAAACAGTGAGTTCATTAGGATAGAAACAACTGTTATTACTCAATTAACCCTTTCCCTCATACAACAATTCTGCAGCAGACGACTTTGAACATATTTTGTCAAAAAATGGAAAATCTCTATAATTGAATGGATAACCTATGACGAAAAGTGGAAAACATTGTGTCAAAAGGAGAAATTGCTTGTTTTGAGAAATTTCTTCTTTTGTCACTATGTTTTTTAAAAAGCTATAAGTATGCTGCAGAGGCGTCAGAAAGCGTCTATATGAGGGAAAGGGTTAATAGTCCTCCAAAAAGCATGTTTGCTAAAGTATCTGACTCATTCTGCCATATGTTTGTATTGTCAGTTGACCCTTTCCTACATAGAATAAAAGTTGCAGCAGACAACTATGAGAACTCCTTTAAGGACTGGAAAATAATAGAAACTCATAATCTAGAAATGAAAGATAATTCAATTTGAAAACAAAAGGGCCATTATAAATGATGGCCCTAGATCGCTCACCTAAATTATGCAATGTGATTCCTAATGCAAAGCACGTCAAGACAATTATTCTGACAAAGATTCAAATGAAACCTCCAGTGTTAACAAGATTTTCCTTCATTTGGCTTTAGTGACCAATTCGTTTACCTTAAATATGACCCATATTCGAACATGGACTAGATATCATCAAGACAAACATTCTGAAAAAGTTCAACTTGCTCAAAGTGAATATGCTGCCTCCAGAGTTTTTACACTATTTTCCTTCAATTTGGCCTAGTGACCTAGTTTTTAACCCAATACAACCCATATTCGATTTCGACCTAGATATCATTAAGACAAACTGCTGAAGCAAAAATTGCGGCATCTCAAGTGCTTACAAGATTTTCCTTCAATTTGACCTAGTGACCTACTTTTTGACCAAACATGACTCAATATGTTCAAGTTAAAAGTGTAAACAAGATTTACCTTCAATTTGGTATAGTGACCTAGTTTCTGACCTAATATGACCCATATTCAAACTTGATCAAGATATCATTCAGACAAACATTCTGAACAAATGTCAAGATTGTGAAGCAAAAAATGCGGTCTCCAGATTGTTAACAAGATTTTCCTTCAATTTGGTCTAGTGACATAGTTTTTGAACCGGCATGACCCATATTCAAACTTGGCCTACTGATATCATTCAGCTCAACATTCTGTCTAAATTTCAAACTGCTGAAGCAAAAATTGCGGCCTCTGGAGGGTTAACAAGACTTTCCTTCAATTTGACCTATTAACCTACTTTTTGACCCCACATGACCCATGTTCGAACTTGATTTAAATATCATCAAGACAAACATTCTGATAAAGTTTCAACATGCTCATGTTGAAAATGTATCCAGAGTGTTAACAAGATTTCCCTTCGATTTGACCTAGTGACCTAGTTTTTGACCTCATATGGCCCGGTTTCGAACTTGTCCAAGATTTGATGGAGATGAATGTTCTGAAAAACTTTCATGAAGATCGGATGCAAAATGTAGCCTGTAGAGTTAACAAGGGCAATTGTTGACGAGGCATGACGGACAACGGACGGATGCTCAGGACAAAATGTGATCACAATTTAGCTCACCTTGCACTTGAATTCGTGCACAGGTGAGCTAAAAATAGTAAGATTTTTGAAATTTTCATTATCAAGCCACGCCCTCTGAGAGCCATGTTTTTCAAAGGATCTGAATAATTCTACAATCTTGGGGGAGGGTAACCCAAGGAACATTTGTACCAAATTATCTTTAAATCATGCCAGTACTTTTAATTGAACAAGAAGATTTTTAAAGTTTTAACAATGCACATATAAGGAAAACAAGCTCCGAGCCCCCTGGCGGCCATGTTTTTCAACGGATTGGAAATACTTGAATAATCATGGAAGAGGGTGCCCCAAGGAATACTTGTGCAAAATAATTATCAAATCGGGCCAGTACTTATGGACAAGAATATTTTTAAAGTTTTGGCAATTTTCCACTTTTCTGATGCCGCAGCAACCAAAGTTCTACTTGAAATTAAATTCTTTGAACAACTTTAAAAGAGGACCACCTAAGAAACATTCCTGTGAAGTCATTTTGAAATCAGTCCATTGGTTAAGTAAGAGAAGTCATTTGTAGGAAATTGTTAACAGGCGCACATACAGACGACGACGCCGGACGGCGAGTGATCACAAAAGCTCAACTCACACTTCTTTTCTCCTTTTGCCACAAGGTTTTTAGGAGTGGTCTGCTTCCGAGTCAAATGGGTATGGAAGAGGGAAAGTGTTAAGAAGAATTTCTCACTTGTAGAAACCATTATGGTATGTCTGGTGCAGGTAATAAGGACGAATAATTGTCAGTAAATTTTATATTTACACTTCTTATATAAACCTATAACTTAACTGCTCCCACTTACAATTAATGAGAGCACATGGTATATCTAACTGTCTTTAACCCTTTCCCTCATACGACAATTCTGCAGCAGACGACTTTGAACATGTTTTGTCAGATGGATAACCTATGACTAAAAGTGGAAAACATTGTGACAAAAGGAGAAATTGCACGTTCTGTGCAATTTCTTCTTTTGTCACTATGTTTTCAAAACGCCGTCTGCCTTAACCCTTTCCCTCATACGACAATTCTGCAGCAGACGACTTTGAACATGTTTTGTCAGATAGATAACTAAATATGACTAAAAGTGGAAAACATTGTGACAAAAGGAGAAATTGCACGTTCTGTGCAATTTCTTCTTTTGTCACTATGTTTTCAAAACGCCGTCTGCCTTAACCCTTTCTCTCATACGACAATTCTACAGCAGACGACCTTGAACATGTTTTGCCAAAAAATAGAAAATCTTTATAATTGAATGGATTGATTGATTGTTTGGGGTTTAACGCCGTTTTTAACAATTTCTCAGTTATATCACGGCGGCCAGTATACCTACTCCTGTACTCATGCATTTCCTGGTTTTCTCACACCAGTACTCCACACAACAATCTTCCCAAGCAACTGGCTGCTTTTCCACATAGACTTAGCCCATTGGTGGAAGACGCCATGTCGCATTGACTTTTGTCAATCGTCGGAAAGAAAGTTGGCCGAGCCAGGATTCAAACTCACAACCCCTGGATTGACAGCCGGCGTGGCTACCGGGGCTCAGCATAATTGAATGGATAACCTATGGCTAAAAGTGGAAAACATTGTGGCAAAAGGAGAAATTGCACGTTTTGTGCAATTTCTTCTTTTGTCACCATGTTTTCAAAAGCTGTCTGTTGCAGAGGCATCAGATTTAAGCGTTTCCATCAGGGAAAGGGTGAACCCACATACATACTCGTTTTGAGGCATTTGCAACATTTGAAAACCTATGTATTTTGGTGAATGGAAAAATGAATCATAAGAGCAAATTTTCTCCTTCAGTTAGAATGTTTTCAACTCTATTAAATTATCACTCTTTCAGTTAGAGATATTCCATATTCTACCTAGCTATTTAAGCAGCTTTCCCACATACTTTGAAACCTTTTGAAAACATTGTGACAAAAGAAGAAATTTCCAAAATGCTTGCAACTTACTCTATTCAATAGTTGTACATTTAATAATAGAGATTTTCCATATTTTTTTCTCTAGATGTTTTCAAAGTCAGCTGATGCAGTATTGTTATTATGAGGGAAAGGGTTTAAAACAATTTGGCAAACAAACTTATGGAATAATTTACAGATTATCTATTCATGCACACATGGTAGTTTTCAACATCAAACATCAGGTACATTAATATATATACACTCATCTCTCACCCTTTGATATTTTATGCACTCTGAAAATTAATTGACTGCGAACACATATGCATACATCATTCTATCCACTTTCCGGGTGTATTGGCTATCGAGTCGATGGTTCTGGGATTAACTCGCGGTTTCAAACAAGTCCATTGGTGAAAGATGAATAACACTTGACTTTTGTTGGAAGGAAAGTTCGACAAGCTGGGGTTGGATCCCAATGTGACAGCCCGCCTCATTACCAACTGAGCTTCCTCAGCTCTTAGTGACATGGTTTACATAGAGAGACTTATGAACATTAAGTTAAAATATATACCAATTTTGACCAAAATATTAGCTTGCAGCAAGCTCGTGACAAGTGAGCCATAAGCTTGCGCAAAGCTCACAATCATATTAAGCTTGCGCAAGCTCACTGTTATCTTAAAGCGACTGAACTCCAGATACCCAACTGTCGAAAAAAATAAAATCCAATTTTAAGACAATAAGTGTTATTTTTGTATTTGGGGCATTAAAATATGATAACTGACATAATATTACATACCCCTATAATCGGTGAGATTTTCTTGTTTTCGATACTTTTTCCATCGCAAATTCTACCCTGTCAGTAACGGGGTAAGTATTTTTAAATAAGAAACCCCTTCATCGGGACAATTGAAAACGACTCAAGTTCACTTTATTGATAAAAAACGATACATTTTCTACCCTGGTTTTACTTGGATAACATAAAGAATAACATATAGGGCGAATTTTTCGAGGTGGTTTTTTTTTTTTTTTTTTTTTTTTCCGTGCCATCTGGATTTCAGTCGCTTTAATGCATGCAGCCATAGAATATTAAGATTACTGGTCGCACAAGGACATTTAGCTTGCGGATAGTTCTTGATTCCTGAATTTCCCGAAGTTCGCGACAAGCTTGCAAGTTTGCAACAGGAAGTTGTGAATTTTCAAATTTTCAAAATTGAGGCTTCTCATCTTAATCACAGTTAACATTTAGGAAATGTTTTTCACAATACACTTGGTTGTCATCAAATATAATAGTGACTTGTAAGTAATAATTAACTTTTCTTTAAATGATAATGATAAATGCAAATAAAATAAACTTTAAATGAAAATTTGCAAGTACAGAATTTACTCGGAAATGACAATATCATTTTGTCTGCAACATGGTAAATGGAAACTCTTGACGCAGGTAAACTTATGTTAATGACTGTTTATTTAGTAATTTATAGTGAAAATATATTATGTGAGAAAGGGTTAAGATAGAAAATTTCATTTACGAGTATATGTATTTTCAATTTGTTAACAAAAAATTAAGATTGCGATATGGTTTTAGATGTAAACTTTGGCAAATTTTCCAAATAAACTGTATTTTCTATATATTAATAACCTTTTCCCACATATGGACGCTTTCTGGTGTCTCTGCAGCGGCAACTGACAAACAATGTTTTGAGCTCAATATACAATGTCATGTATATTCGAAAACTAAACTTTTGTATAAATTTATTTTCAATATTTTTCTCCCGATTATTCAAGATGTCTGCTGCAGATTTGTTGTGTATGAGAAAGGGTTACTCGCGTACTTGCGTACTTGCCAGCTTGCACGATCAAACCACAATTAAATGAAGCTCATGAGTATCTTCAGATTGCTATTGTTCAAATTACAAGCTTGCACAATCTTGCAACCAATCGCAATCTAACTGCATGCTTAAATAAGTTAGTCACAAGATTATCATAATTGCGACAGTAATCTTGCAGCAATCTTAATTAAGTTTGCGGTTTTGGTTTAACTGGTCTGATACCTTAAGAGGTAGACTGCACTGAATTAAAACATCCAGTGACAAAACTATAAGCCATTTTTTAGAAAACAAATCTTGGCAGAAATATGAAATATATTTCTAGAAATTAATGATTTTAATTATATTCATTGAATAGAAATGAAAATATTTGTGGCAAATATAAGGAGAAATTGCTCATCATGAGCCTCGATGTTTTCAAAAGTTGTTGTCCTGCAGTTACATCAAAAGGCCTCTGAAAGTGGATTAATTGCATTAACCCTTTCCCTCAATCTTAATTAAGTTTGCGGTTTTGGTTTAACTGGTCTGATACCTTAAGAGGTAGACTGCACTGAATTAAAACATCCAGTGACAAAACTATAAGCCATTTTTTAGAAAACAAATCTTGGCAGAAATATGAAATATATTTTTAGAAATTAATGATTTTAATTATATTCATTGAATAGAAATAAAATATTTGTGGCAAATATAAGGAGAAATTGCTCATCATGAGCCTCGATGTTTTCAAAAGTTGTTCTCCTGCAGTTACATCAAAAGGCCTCTGAAAGTGGATTAATTGCATTAACCCTTTCCCTCATATACACGCTTTCTGACGCCTCTGCAGCAGACGGCTTTTTGAAAACATAGTGACAAAAGAAGAAATTGCACAAAACGTGCAATTTCTCCTTTTGCCACAATGTTTTCCACTTTTTGTCATAGGTTATATATATTATCCATTCAATTATGGATATTTTCTATGACAAAATACATTCAAAGTCGTCTGCTGCAGAATTGCCTTATAAATGAGGGAAAGGGTTAAATTGGCCTCTAGCAAAAGATATAAGCAAAAGAAATGAATTCCAAATAAACTGAATAGATGTAATTAGGTGGTAAACTTCGAGCTATTCCTGTTTTCATTAAGCTCTTTCCCTCATGAAGATATCTTATAATTATATATCAGACAACTTATCAAATCATTTTATAAAATGATTTAAGAAATGTTTAACCATTATTAATATAAATGATCTAATATGATATTCTCATTACTAACTTATTTTCTTTTCAACATATAAACCAGAAATTAAATAAGATTATAATGAAATAAGATATCATTAAACAGATTTAGATCTCCTGTATTTATAAATGCCTTTTTACGTAACAGGTATTAAATATGAATGTTAAAATTAATTTCTAGATTCAAGATTGATTTCTCGCCTTTGATTTTATTATATACCTATCAAAGAAAAGCTTAACCCTTTTCTTATATAGATTAGTTTAACACAGTTGCTGCATAATCTTTTACAACATTTCACTCCAGATAGTTTAACAAACAAATTACAAACAAAACTAGAACTATCACTGAATATGATAAATACCCCCAAAACAGCACCTTGACCTACACCATAACTTAATAAGTAAAAGGGCCATAACTCTGTAAAACAAGAGCACCGCATACGGCACAGACGCTCGACTGATAGAGAAAAAAAAAAAACCTGAGCTGAACAAAAAACCTTAACCGGACGACCACGCCGCCACCAACAAAAAACCATAACCAGACAACGCCAGGCTCATGACAATAGCTCTCATTTTTTCAAAAATCGAGCTAATAACATGCAATTGTAAGACCTTTAGGATATGCACATCTCCTCTTGGTATAGAAGCTTCATGTAAAATGTTATTGAATTCCCTCCAAGTGGTTTGTAAGAAATAGGCCGGACAAAATATGACTTCCGACCGCCCGACAGCCCGACACAGTGACTCCTATATACCCCCTCTTCTTCGAAGGGGGTCTAATTATCAATTTTCAAAGCAGTGCCCTTGACAATTATCCGATTAACCTTGTTAATCCCTTTCCCACATGCAACAAATCTGCAGCAGACGACTTTAAAAACATCTGGGAAAGATTCGGGAAAAATTTCTATCAGGAAAAGTTTAATAATTGAAGAGAGTTGAAAACATTGTGACAAATGGAAAAATTGTTCATTATGAGCAATTTGTCCTTTTGCCACAATGTTTTTTAAAAGTCTTCTGCTGCGAATTAAGGCGTCATAAAGCATCGGTATGTGGGAAAGGGTTCATTAATGGGACAATATATTAGATCATGATGAACACTTCTTCCAAATTTGCCCCTGTGGTTTGGGGAAGCTCAAACAGAATGGCAGCCACAGTCTTTGACGCTTGCTCCGTAAGAGATGGCTTAATGGATCTAGCTGAACCACATACGGTAGGCAATGCAAGTTTCATTTTAAACTTACTTATTTTACATCGATTGCGAGACAATAAAGCTTTAGGCTTATATTAATCACGCTCAATGTCTGTTTCCTGAAGACATGCATAGCCAGTACTCGGCTACCCACGCCGTTTGTGTGGAGAAATCCCATATGCAGAGCCTGCTCATCACGCAAGATTCAAACCCGGGACCTTTTGTACGAGAGTCCATCACTCTTAACACGGTACCACTGTCTTAAATTTCACAAATGCAACTCTTGAGATTCATGCAGCAGGTAGGGCAGTATTGGTTTCATACCTTCATTACATGTACCTTATATATTTTTACCTCCAATGTATAATTAACCCTTACCCTCATATAAACGTTTTTTGACGCCTCTGCAGCAGACGGCTTTTTGAAAACATAGTGACAAAAGAAGAAATTGCACAAGACGTGCAATTTCTCCTTTTGCCACAATGTTTTCCATTTTTAGTCATAGGTTATCCATTCAATTATGGAGATTTTCTATGTTTTGACAAAATACATTCAAAGTCGTCAGCTGCAGAATTGTCGTATGAGGGAAAGGGTTAAGGTGTGGGATCAAAATCTTCTTTCCTGACCGATTAGCTGTTGAAAGTGGCGTAAAACAAACAACAACTGCCAAACCATTTTAAATTTCAATAATACACAACAAAATAATAGGGCAGACACAAAATGTTCTATTTTTAGAAACATTGACCATGACCTTCTTACTTGTGACGATTTCAGAAATAAACAATTATGAAATCCAATATCAAAGGTTTCCCTCATGCAGAAGCATTCTGATACAGCTGCAGTTGACGAATTTGAAAAACAAACAAGAAACCGCTGAAGATGGCAAGGCCGGATTGTCGGCAATTTGACCTTGAAAACCAAGGTCAAGGTCAAAGTGACCATAGAAATCAATAGAACTTGTTACTGGTTACCTTCAGGCAAAATTTCAAGTTTGTAACCCTTTCCAGTGCTGAGATTTTGCCTCAACCTGAAACTTTAACCAAAATGTTGACGGACAGACAGACAGACGGACGGACATCGCTAATCTATAGACCGGAATTGCTAGAGCAATCCGGCCTAAAATGCTTATGATGATAAGTTCATTCTACTTTTGCCACAATGTTTCCTAAATCTGCGCAATTATCATTACGTATATATGCATGTACTTTTATTTGTAGAGATTTCCCATTATTTTGCCAAGACAATTTCGTAATCATCTGCTGCAGATCTGTTGTATAGTGGGTGAAGAAATGGTGAAACACGCACTAAACAATATTATAACTTTTCAATTACTTTCTCACCTGTACTATATATACAGATAATCATTATTAAAATGATGAGAATGCAGCAGGAAATGGGCAATTGACAGTGATTGATTGGGTTTAACCCTTTCCCTCATACGACAATTCTACAGCAGACGGCTTGAACATATTTTGTCAAAAAATAGAAAATCTCTATAACTGAATGGATAACGTATGACTAAAAGTGGAAAACATTGTTGCAAAAGAAGAAATTGCTCGTTTTGAGCAATTTCTTCTTTTGTCACAATATGTTTTCAAAAACCTGTCTGCTGCAGAGGAATCAGAAAGCATCTTTATGAGGGAAAGGGTTACATAAAGGGGAGTTTATAGGTCTTTCCCCCACTTTATCTCCCTAATTTTAACACTGTCCCACATACAACAATTCTGCAGCAGACGACATTGAAAATACCTATAGAGCAAACATATGGACAGTCCCTATAAATGAATATTATATGTATACATGTTTATCAAAAGAGTTGAAAATATTGTGGCAAAAGGAGAATCTTTTGTCACAATCTTTTCAAAATGTTCTGCTGCAGACAAATCAAATTGCATCCAGGTTGGAAAGGGTTAATTAATTAACAACCCTTTAGTTTATGTATCAAAAGAATCTATTTCGACAGACTAAATCTAAGAGCTCTGAATTACTTCTTTCATCTGAATACCTTTTCTTAATTGAATGTTTGGTGTTTATGCCGCTTTCAACAATTTTTCAGTTATATCACAGGATTCCTGGGTTACTAAGGTTACCAGTTACTACTGGTCCATTAATCCTGACACCAGCCAGTCAGTGGTAATGCTAACACAGCGTAATCGTTTCTAAATTGCAGATTAATTTTTTGTTTTCCAAGTTGTCTGCTGTCTTCTTTTCCACCAGCCAGTGAGTCGTAATGCTAAACCCACAACCCTGAGCATCAGGGAGGGCAGCCATTTAGAGAATACCATTTTGTTAGAGTCCTTGGTATGACCTGGCCAGGGATTGAACCTGTGACCTTCCACATCCGAGGGCGAGGCTCTACCTCTATACCATCGAGGCTCAGTCAACCTGCTCCTTAAAACCATATATTTACAGCTTAATTTGTGACAAGAGTGTAAATTAAGCACCCCAACTAAATGATAGTAAATACAGGTGTGATGTACGGAAGAAAATTTTAATTTTGGTATTATAATTATATTTACATGAAATTTTCATTACTATGCTTTTAAACATTTCCCACTTGCAGATAGCAACAGACAACCCTTGAAAACTTGACATGTTGTAAAAGAAAAAATTGTCAATAAGGGAGGCATTACTCTTGAACAACTAATGTGATTAGACCTGTTTTTATCGCACATTTTAGATGATTATTCAAAGGCCATATTCCAAAAGTGCCTTGGGTGATTTGGCTTGTATTATCAAACTGTAAACTTGTCACCATTATACCCACAACCATGTTCACCAAGTTTCATGAAGATTGAATGAAAACTGTCTTTACTTATATAGAGAGCTGACAACATGTGGACGCTGTCCGCCGTTACCCTAAATACAACTCGTCTATTAACTCAGGCGTATAAAAATTGCTCAGAAAGATCCCACATACAGTTAATCTGCAGCAGACGTCTTTGAAAACATGGTGACAAAAACCTGAAAAATCTTAATAAAAGATGTCTTAATTGTTAAATAAAGTTGAAAACATTGTGGCCAAAGGAGAAATTGCTCATCATGAGCAATTTCACCTTTTGTCACTATGTTTTAAAAGTCGTCTGCTGCAGATGTATCAAATTGCGTCTGTAAGTGGGAGAGGGATAAGAATGACCTACTCTCTGTAAGCTGTTGTAAATTTACTTTGATTTATCAGTAAGAAAATCTCATCAATGAAACTGGTCTGAGGGAATGACATTGACAAATGACAAAAGAACTAATAGCTAATACAACATTGGACAAAATATCATTAACACTTTGCCCAATACAGTCGTCACTTTCTTCTGATATATCGACGGTAACCATTTTTTTTTTAAAAAACATTGCGAGAAAAAGAGAAACTTAGTAACTCAAAAACTGTCAAAACTCTCATCGTGTCACTTGTATGTTATATTATAATTTTGTTGACAGTGTTTTCAAAAGAAAGATTTTCGATGATTTCTCTGGGATGTTTTCTATTTGGGATGAGTATACTATATATACATGTACTGTATCAGGTAATGATGGATTAACACTATTCCCTGATAGATTTTTCTCGACCATTTTTATTGATTCAGGATGTAGACAACAGTATCATGTAGTGTGAACATCTGAAAAGGTAATTGTAACTGGTGATGATAATAAGACAAGAGAAGAGTAAAAGTCAATAACACTTATTCAAACCTAATAATTGTCATTTGTGGTTTACCATTTCACACAACATCTCTATCATCGCAAATCCTGGATTCATAACAAGTGCTATAATCCTTTCCCACATCAACAAGTCTGCTGCCGATGACATTGAAAAGATCTAGGCAAGAATATAGAAAATCGCTATAATTGACAATTAGTACAATTTTCGAGTAGAGTTGAATACAATTTAGTCACAATATTTTCAAAAGTTGTCGAGGCAGTTGTATATATTCAAAATGCATCTGCAAGTGGGAAAAAGTTAACCCTTTTCCACAGATAGATACTGTAACAGACCATGTTTAGCTTGTCTGTCTTCTCGAAGAAAAAAAGTCGGGAAATTTGCGCTACCCTTGGCGTCTGTGTCGACACAAAACTTTAACCTCATTTCTCATAACCCGTTCGACATCTTCAAATGAAACTTGGTACAGATGTTCCTAGGAACAATACACATGTCTATACCAAGTCACATTACTATCTATGGCTTTAATAATTATTCAGAAATTCCCCTTTTTCGACTTATAAAAAAGCAGACTAGTGTTGGCGTTCTCTTGCGGCACTCATGTAGTAATATGGCTTTCCCTCCTTGGCGCTCAGGATTTTGGAGTTAGCATTTACAACTGACTCTCTGGTGTCAGGATAAATGGACCAGCGATACTGGTGACTTACCCTGGAAAAGTTCTGATATAACTAGAACTATCACTGAAGATGATAAATACCCCCAAAACAGCACCTTGACCTATACCATAACTTTATAAGTAAAAGGGCCATAACTCTGTAAAATAACATGCAATTGTAAGACCTTTAGAATATGCACATCTCCTTTTGGTATATAAGCTTTATATAAAATGTTATTGAATTCCACCCAGTGGTTTGTAAGAAATAGGCCGGACAAAATATGGCTACCGACCGACAGACAGACAGACAGCCTGACACAGTGACTCCTAACACCCACCCCCTCTTCTTCGAAGGGGGTATAACTAAACATTTGTTGAAAGCATTGTAAAACACCATACAAACAACATCAAATTTGGTTTCAACTAATTTTTTTCTATTCATTCCTTCAACTGCTTTGAGCATTTATAATTTGTTTGTTTCTTTGATTATGACCGTGTTTAATGACATTTACCACAGTATTTTGGTTATCCCTTTCCCTCATATAGACGCTTTCTGACACCTCTGCAGCAGACAGCTTTTTGAAAACATAGTGACAAAAGAAGAAATTGCTCAAAACAAGCAATTTCTCCTTTTGCCACAATGTTTTCCACTTTTAGTCGTAGGTTATCCATTCAATTATAGAGATTCAATACCAATTTTTGACAAAATACGTTCGAAGTCGCCTGCTGCAGAATTGTTGTATAAGGGAAAGGTTTAAGTTGCTTTGAGCATTAATTTGTTTGTTTCTTTGAATGGTGTTTAATGTCATTTACAACAGCATTTTAGTTATATGTCTGCATTTTAGTGTAAATTCCAGTTCTACTTTAAATAGTGTTTTTATTGTGTTGGGTTTAACACCGTTTTTAACAATATTACAGTTATATTACAATGGCCAGTTCACCTTAGTAACCAATGTGTTTCCCAGCTTACTCACACCAGTCTTTTCAAGCACTGTCATAATGGCTGCTTTTCCACATAGACAAAGTTAGCCAAATGATGGAAGATGAATGATGCTTGACACAGCGACATTTGTCAAATGTGGGAAAGAATGTTGGTCGAGTTAAAGTTCAATTTCAACTTAGACCAACTAAGCTACTACCAGTATTAGTGTATTGGTCGTAATGCTTTCCCTACAAACCCCGAGTAAGGTCAGGGCAACCATTTCTATCATTGAGTATAAAGAAGACTTAAGTGTAAAATTAACAAAATTGACTCAGTGTTCATCTACATAGACAGAAGTAAATTTGTTTTGTCTCAAAATGTATAACTTTTGATTCGTAGTTAAAAGCATTGTGGGAAATGGAAAATTTGCTCTTTTGATGTCGTCAACAGTTTTCTGCTGCAAAGGCTGCATGATCTGAATATTTTGGAGGGAGCACTCAGGATAAAGTCCCTTTCCTAATTGCAGACACATTTTGACACATCATTATTATGCCTCGCACGTCTTTTGAAAACATTGTGGCAAAAGGGGAAGTTGTCCATGTTGGGAAGCTAGGGTTAACATTTTCCTACATATATCAAACCTGCAGTAGACCATTATAACTACAACTAGAACTATCACTGAAGATGATAAATACTCCCTAAACAGCACCTTGACCTACACCATAACTTAATTAGTGAAAGGGCAATTACTCTGTAAAATATCATACAATTGTTACCCCTTAGGATATGCACATCTCCTCTTGGTATAGAAGCTTCATGTAAAATTTTATTGAATTCCACCCAGTGGTTTGTAAGAAATAGACCGGACAAAATACCCCCTAAACATTACCTTGACCTACACCATAACTTAATTAGTAAAAGGGCCATAACTCTGTAAAATATCATGCAATTGTAACCCCTTTAGGATATGCACATCTCCTCTTGGTATAAAAGCTTCACGTACAATTTTATTGAATTCCACCCAGTGGTTTGTAAGAAATAGGCCGGACAAAATATGGCTTCCGACCGACTGACAGACTGCCCAACACAGTGACTCCTATATACCCCCTCTTCTTCGAAGGCGGTATAATTATAAGGTCTATTCATTATAGTTTTGCGGATATGTTTTACAAATTCGTCTGCTGCAGATTTGTTGTATGTGGGAAAGGGGTTAAATCATGGTTAACATTCTATAATAAGCCAGAGGAATGCCACAATCGCAGCACTGAATCGCTCATTATGATAGTGGAAGAAAGTTATAAAATGTGTGTTCATAGTGTTCAATGCCATCATTTACTCAGTTTCAACAGGCAGTTAACCACAAAGGACAACCATAATTAACATCTGTGATTTTTCATAGTATTGCTGATATGTTTCCTAAGTCGTCTGCTGCATGTTTGTTATATGTGGGAAAGGATTAAATCATGGTTTACATTCTATATAATATAATACAGGAGAATGCCACAAACCCTCATTACGCTAGTGGAGAAAGTTATAAAATCCTTGTTCGATGTCGTAATTTCCTTAGTATCGGCCTGTGCTTCTGTTTTATTGCCTATAATCTATGGCATAGATAAGGGACATAAAAACATTTCCCCAACAAGATTTTCTTAATATCAATTCTAGGAAACACCGCTAAATCAAGTCTTAACCCTTTCATCAAGAGCTATTTCGATATCTCCTTTTGCCACATTTTTTCAAAATATGTCTGCAGCAGATGCGTAAAAATGTATCAGAAATGTATGTAAGAAAGAACCCTTTCCCACATACAACTAATATGCAGCAGACGATTTTGAAAGAATCTGGGCAGTAACACTATTATAATGTAGGTATAGTTACTGAAAAGAGTTGAAAACATTGTGGGAAAAGGAGAAATTGTTTGTTATCCATTTCTCACGTACAACATTATCTGTACAGATGTATTTGAAAACATATATTTATAAACACAACAAGAGCTGTCCATAAGACAGCATGCTCGACTATTTGACATTTGATACTATAGTAAACAGTAGTTTAAATGAGATATGTGCATGATAGTACCTTCGTTGCATGCCAAACTGTAACCAAATTTTCAAAAGCAATCAAGGGCTATAATTTGTACTGAATTCATACAAGAGTTACCTTACTTGACTGGCTGACACCCCTGAAGCCATGAATGAAGTTTCAAGTCAATATCATTAGTGGTTACTGTGAGTATCTGTCCATTATAGTATCTTGCATGCAAAACTTTTACCAACATTTCTAAGTCCAAAAAGGGGCATAATTGTGTCAAAATCTGATATAGAGTTTTGGAACTTGTCCTGCAAGGTCATTTGAAGGTTGTTTGCATGTTGGAACGAATCGTTAACACTTTCCCTCATACCACAATTCTGCAGCAGAAGACTTTGAACATATTTTATCAAAAAATAGAGAATCTCTATAATTGAATGGATAACCTTAGAATGACTAAAAGTGGAAAACATTGTGGTAAAAGGAGAAATTGCTCATCTTGAGCAATTTCTTCTTTTGTCACTATGTTTTCAAAAAGCCATCTGCTGCAGAGGTGTCAAAAAGCGTCTATATAAGGGAAAAGGTTAAAAAGAAATACTCACTCTATCTAAGGCTTTTGAGATCATTTATTACCATTTGCTAAAGACCTTTCAATTTGGAATCTTCCATAACTAAGGAACAGCAGGACAAGTTATGTTAATTATAAAGATAATATTAGAATGGCTTATCAGCAAAAAACTTCTTCTACCTGTCTTGTTATCCTTTTTACATAGAAACACACACTTTACACCTACATTTATACTTCTCTTCCTTTTACCCGTTTCTCTAATATAGTAGATACAGATGAATTTTGACGGGGAAAATTTCCCTACAGCTATTTCTCATATTTCCACAATGTAATATTATGCTTTTTACAAGGAAACATACACTAAATTGAACCTACAGTGATACTTCTCTTTCAATTATCTATTCTCAGAAAGTAGATACAGAAGACTTTTGATGAGCTTCAATCAACAGCAGATAACCCTTTCCCACATACAATGACATCAGTCTGCAGCAGTAGACTTTGAAAACAAAGACTGCAAAAATATGGAAAATCTCTAAATGAAAGTAAAATTATTGAAGAAAGCTGAAAACCTTGTGGCAACTGATGAAATTGCACATTAAATGAGCAGTTTAAACTTTTGCCATAATGTTTTCATCTGTATTGAACAATTAAACTCTCATTAATGGATATTGTTCCCGTTTTTGTCAAGAACAGTTCTCAAAAGTCGCGGCTGCAGCAGCTCTGTTGTACAGTATGTGGGGAAGGGCTCAAGAGAAGGATTGGTATATTTACCTACCAAATGTTTTACAGATAATTCATCTCATAATAAGCCAGTGTGCACCATGCAGGTTTGATAATATTTTTTTTACCCTGCAACATAATAAAAACAATATTGAACCCTTCAACTTTTAAATATCTTAAGACAGAAGACGATGCAAGTCAATGGTGATTCAATATTATTTCACCATTTTTCCCCGGATACAGATGTTTCAATGGTTTTAAATCTTTTATTCTTTACCCACATACAGAAGCTTTCTGACCCCTCTGTGGCAGGCGACTTTTGAAAACATTGTGGCAAAAGAAGAAATGGTTTGCCACAATCTTTTCATCTTTTTTCAGCATTTATATCTGCAATAATAAAAAAAATCCATATTTTCGCCTAGAAGTATAAGTCATCAAAGAAGTTAGCTGCAATTTTTTTGTATTTTAACATGTAAAGCATATATATGGACAATCGCTATTAACCCTTTCCCACATACGACAATTCTACAGCAGAGCACTTTGAACATATTTTGTCAAAAAATAGAAAATCTCTATAATTCAACAGAATGGATAACCTTTGGAAAACATTGTGGCAAAAGAAGAAATTGATCATTTTGAGCAATTTCTTCTTTTGTCACTATGTTTTCAAAAAGCTGTCTGCTGCAGAAGCGTCAGAAAGCGTCTATATGAGGGAAAGGGTTAATGAAGCTATAATAACTTCAGTAAATATAAATTTGAAAAACATCACTTTCATTTAAAGAGGATTTCTATAGTTTTGCCTGGACATTTTCAAAGTCATCTGCTGCTGATTTTTTATATGTGGAAAAAGCTTAACACTAAGGAAAAGGGAAATGGAAATTAATATAAGAGATTCATGATTGCCCTGTATCGCTCATGTTGTTTTATTTGAGTACAGGTAAGTAGGAAAAGATGTTGTTTAAAGATATTTCTATTTCTTGTGTCTTAAAAAAGTTATATAACGGCTTAATTGTGGAGGGGATTTTGAAATTGGGAAAATGGTTTCAGAAGATATCAATCGTTTCAAGATTTTTCTATTTCTAGCTCTGACAGCGGCTTTTAAGTGCAGCCGAGCAGAACAAATCAAACAATTTTTGAAAGACTCTGAGGACTAAGGAACATTCCTGTCAAGTTATTTGGAAATTGGTCCATTTAATTGTTTAATCTTTGACATACAACAAATCTGCAGCAGACGATTTTGAAAACATCTGGGTAAAAATATGGAAAACCTCTATAAACAAATGAAAAACTATTAAATATATATATAGAGTTTAAAACATGGTGTCAAAAGGAGAAATTGCTCGTTTTGTGCAATTTCTTCTTTTGTCACGATGTTTCCAAAAAGCAGTCTGCTGCCAGAGGTGTCTTTATGAGGATGAGGTAAAGGGTTTATTAAAAGGCAAATGTGAATGGATGGACAAACAGACAAAGCCAACAATGATGAAGGATGCCTGAGAGGCAGAAATTGATTACAGAAGCTAAACGTACTCGGATGAACTAAAACACAAAAATAGTCATTGTGTTGTTATAAATTGTTCAAGGAAACTCAATATTATTCCAAAGATTGCATCTCATCATAACCGCTGATTTAAACAGTGGGACATTAATTCTTTCCGCGTTTTTATTTATCCGATAATTTTTTGCAACAACAAAGTTATTTATCTCCATTTGCATCCAAGCACCCTCTCTTCCTTCATAAATACATACGTTGGGAACATTTAATATATGAACAATTTCTTTTTCTGCTATTTGTCCGCTGCATCAAAATGTGCCTGCATGTGAGCTTTAACCCTTTCCCTCATATAGACATTTTCTGATGCCTCTGCGGCTTTTTGAAAACATAGTGACAAAAGAAGAAATTGTTCAAAACAAGCAAGGCCATTTTAAACAATCCGCATTGAAAGGGAACCAAATCGCATTTCGAGGGCTTGGTGTGAAATGGTTGTAACTAAAATTTGTATTTTTTTACCAAGGTTAATTAATCACCATGCCATTTTACTGTGACAGCCTTTATAATCGTTAAATCATTTTTCTTGGTAAACAATGGAAATTTAGGTGCCATTGCTCGTTCTGAGCAATGGGATCTAAATTTGCATTGTTTACAAAAGGGTCAAAATTGCCTCTAAACCAAGGTTTTCAAAATAGGTTTTTAGTTACAACCGTTTCATGCCAAGCCCTCAAATTAGTCTGGAAGCAAAGGGTCATGTTAACCCTTTCCCACATGCAGATGCATTTTGCCACAATAGCAGCAGACGACTTTTGAGAGCATTGTGGCCAAAGGTGAAATTGCTCATGATGAGCAATTTCTCCTTTGGGCCACAATGTTTTCAACTTTAATTAACAATTATATATGCTATCTTTTATGGAGATTTTTCAGGTTTTTGTCACTATATAATCATATATGTTTTCAAAGTCGTCTGCTGCGGATTTGTTGTATGTGGAAAAGGCTTAACAGTCTCAATAGAAAGTCAGGAATTTGAAAAAATAGCAGGATATCTCCACATGTAGCAGATAAAGTTTGATAAATAGATTCTGGCAATACATCGATCATCCCTAGTATAAATCATACTTGATATATACCATAATTCATCAAGACTAACTCTATTGATTGGGCCTATCTATCTCTTAAAACCTTTTTCAAACATATGCTGGCGCATTTTGACGCATCTGCAGGGCATCACTTTTGCAACACTTTTATTCAGTTCTATTCAAAAGTTGTATTTATACCCCCTTCGAAGAAGAGTGGGTATATAGGAGTCACTGTGTCCGGCTGTCTGTCAGTGTCTGTCGGTCGGAAGCCTATTTCTTACAAACCACTGGGTGGAATTCAATAAAAGTTTACATGAAGCTTCTATACCAAGAGGAGATGTGCATATCCTAAAGGGGTTAAAATTGCATGTTATTACACCGAGTTATGGCCCTTTTACTTATTAAGTTATGGTGTAGGTCAAGGTGCTGTTTACGGGGCATTTATCATCTTCAGTGATAGTTCTAGTTATATATCTCTTGAAAACAGTGTGGCAAATGGAGAAATTGCTCAAAACGATTAATTTTCACCCTTAAATTTTATTTGTCAAAATATTTTCAACTCAATTCAATTATTATATATACTTTCAATTATTAAGGTTTACTTCATTTTTGCCTGGATTTTTTTCAGTAGTTTAAATTGTTGATACTCTGCTGTTTGTAAGGAAGTTTTAATTTATTAACCCTTTCCCTCATATAGACGCTTTCTGATGCCTCTGCAGCAGACAGCTTTTTGAAAAACATAGTGACAAATGAAGAAATTGTTCAAAACAAGCAATTTCTCCTTTTGCCACAATGCTTTCCCCTTTTAGTCATAGGTTATCCATTCAAGTATAGAGATTTTCTATTTTTTGGCAAAAATATTTCAAAGTCGTCTGCTGCAGAATCGTCGTATGAGGGAAAGGGTTAATTAAGGTTTTCAAAAAAATCAAGGCAAAGTATATAATTATTGAACAGGGTTCATAATGTCTACCATTTTCTCCTTTTACCACAATTTTTTCAGAGTCCTCTGCTGAATTGCTAGTTAGGCGCCAGAAAGTGTCTGTCTGTATGTTGGAAAGGATTAATTAATTTGCACTGAAGTATTTCACAACAAAAATACAATTCTGATAGGACGCAGACAAACTATAATGAATATTTTGAATTAATTTAATGATTTATGTCTTTACACTAAGTCTTGGATGTTCACTGAAACTGTAAATTACTTGATCAAGATAGGAGTTGATCGTGATCCAAAATGACAGATATATATATTGATTGATTGATTGATTGGGGGTTAACGATGTTTGCGACAATTTTTCAGTCATATCACGGCGGCCAGTTGAACACCTACTCATATATATGTTTCCTGGTTTTCCCACACAACATAACTTTCCAAGCAACTGGCCGCTTTTCCACATAGACTGTTAGCCCATTGGTGCTAGACGAATGACGCTTGTCACAGTGACTTTGCCAAACCTCGATCAGAAAGAATTTAGGTCAAGCTGGGGTTCAAACTCACAACCCCTGTATTGACAGCCCGCGTCGTTACCGACTGAGCTACAGGGACTCGACCACACAGTCTGAACATTGTGCTCTACCATTGTATGCAGTTTTATTAGATTCCATTTATTATTCATTAAGTAATTCTCCGGACAAGAAAAAGTAACAAAGGGCAATAACTCTGTAATTAGGTTAAGCAGAATTATGGTTCCTGCACTGCACTTTCTCTCTATGTGTTGTATCAACGTATGAAGTTTTATTGAATTCCAACAATTTGTTCTAAAGTAATGCTCCAGACAAGACTCAGTAACAAAGGGCAATAACTCTGTAATTATGTAAATTAGAGTTATAATTATTGTACACTGCACTTCCTCTCATTATGCTCTACCATTGTAACTATGCAGTTTTATTAGATTCCATCTATTAGTTATTAAGTAATTCTAAGGACAAGAAAAAGTTACAAAGGCCAATAACTCTGTATTTAGGTTAAATAGTTATGGTTCTTGTACACCGCACTTCCTCTCAATGTGTTGTATCATCGCATGAAGTTTTATTAAATTCAAACAATTAGTTATGCTCCAGACAAGACTCTACGCACAAGAAAAACTATTAACCCTTTCCCTCATAAAGACGCTTTCTGACGCTAATCTGCAGCAGACGACTTATTGAAAACATAGTGACAAAAGCAGAAATTGCTCAAAACGAGAAATTTCTCCTTTTGCCACAATGTTTTCCACTTTTAGTCATAGGTTACCCATTCAATTAAAGAGATTTTCTACTTTTTGACAAAATATGTTAAAAGTCGTCTGCTGCAGAATTGTCATAATTATGAGGGAAAGGGTTAACTTATAATCCATTAGCATTGTCCTTAGTATAACCTTTTTAAAAATGATCATTATGAACAATTTAACCGTTGGCCATATCTGCTGCAGATGAGTCTGTAATTGAGAAGGGTTTTATACAATCTATATAATACATTTAGAAGTGACAGGTATTCAGAAGTCTTGATTTTGGACTAGACCATCATTTTAAAACCCTCTCCTACTTTAACAGAGATTGTAACAATCCTTTTCCCACTACATTTTAATTGCTATTCAAGAATTACACCTTAATTTATTGTGATTTTCCATAATTTACCTACACAATTTCAGTCATCTGCAGATTCGTTGTATGTGAGAAATAGTTAACCCTTTCCCACCTATAGACGCATTTTGACGTAATAGCAGCAGAAAAACATCGTGGCTGATGGTGAAATTACTCATGATGAGCAATTTCTCCTTTTGCCACAATGTTTTCCACTTTTAGTCATAGGTTATCCGTTCAATTATAGAGATCTTTTGACAAAATATGTTCAAAGTCGTCTGCTGCGGAATTGTCGTATGAGGGAAGGGTTAATTTATAATCCATTAGCATTGTCCTTAGTATAACCTTTCTAATAATCATTACAAGAGAAAGTTGATGCAACGCATCAATGTCGCCGGAAATGCATACTTCAGTTATGCATAACACTAACATTATAGCAGTTGAATAAACAGTTATCAACTGAGGGGCATATTGGAACATCAGGGGCGGGGTCAAGTGAAAATGTATCACTTGCATTGTTTTTATCAACGAAGTGAATGATAATTGAAGCCTTTCATTGTTTATGATCAATCTCCATTCCAAAATAGGTTGACCATACACACAGCCAACTAATTATTGATCATACACAGTAATGGAACTGAGTAATCTTGACAATCATTAGTCTTAGTATGTATACAGTGCTTTCATTAAGAAATAATTATAAGATTTGTGAATTCCACATACACTTTTCAAGATGTTTGTCAGAATATTTGAATTCTATCATTTATCAATAAAACCACAAAACAGACAATTTAAGATTTGCATGCAATAGCACGTCATTTTATGTTTCCCCTATTAAAGTCAACATTGGACACCTTTGCAGCAATTTACTTTTAAAACAATGAGATAAGGGTTAAATCGCTGAAGACATGAGTTTTCTCTTTTTCTCGAAATGATATTAGCTTGACATCCTAATTATATCATACCTTAACAAATGATGAAATGTAATCCCATATTTACAAATAAGACCATCTTCGAAATATAATATCAGCTAAACAGTTAAATCTCATTGAAATTGTTGTATAATTTAAACTTAATTTCGAACATAAACTGAGCCCTACAACATGTTAATTTATTGTAATTCTTCCCTTCCTTTTTTATAATGAAAATAACAAACTACTCATGTTTTAAAATTATATTATGATGAGCGCCCTTGTGTCAATGATGCATAACAATATGCAGATCGGAAGCAATATGCCTTTAGGGAATTTAATGACACTTTTAAAATTGTCAAGGACGAAATAATTTTGTACGAAAGACCCGATTCGTGACCTACATTCTTCTTCGCAGAGGTGTCGTTCTTGAAACTCTCTTTATAGAGTGTTCGTTCAAAGTCATTTTTCTATTAAAACCAGTTTTATCTCGGTTTGTTCTTTTCTTCATTTGTTTCGAAGCAAATAAACATTTTAAATCACCTATAATTTAGTATTTGTAAGTGAGTGTAAAAAGCGGCTCTCTGCAAAGGAGATTGATCTACACAGTTGGTATTCGCGAGTCACGCGATCAACAGTTTTAGCTTAGAAACAGTTCATATTTTAGATATACATGGATAAACATTATAAAATGAATTCCTCACAAATCAAGACATCTCTTTGAACATGAAAATAACATTCAGTAAGTTAAGATTGCTATTTTAAAGGAGAATTCGACGTGATTTTTACTTGATATTGACACATAACAGTCTGCTTGCTGCAAGTCTCATGGGGACGGGTTTGTCTTCGTAAATAAAACCCCAAAAAAGAGATGCGAGTCAAAATAAAGAAACTACTAATACTTAAAACATCGGAATATTTATTTCATTTTAGATGTGTCATAACTTAGTGTTTTTAAACAAACGCAATTGTAATATGTTCAAGACATTTAAATTTGGTTTTTTCTAATAATAACTCCTCCTACAATGTGATTTCCGAAAACCTATTAAAAATAGAAGTAGCGGGCTTCTGCCCGGCGACTAATGAACAATTTAACTGTTGGCCATGTTTCCCAACATCATCTGCTGCAGATGAGTCTGTAATTGAGAAGGGTTTATAAAATCTAGACCTAATCCTTTTTCCACTACATTTTCAATGATATTCAAGAATTACACCTCAATTTATTGTGATTTTCCATAATTTGCCAACACATTTTCAAAGTCATCTGCTGCAATCTGCTGCAGATTCGTTGTATGTGAGAAAAAGTTAACCCTTTCCCACCCATAGACGCATTTTGACACATTATAGCAGCAGACGACTTTTGAAAACATCGTGGCTGAAGGTGAAATTACTCATGATGAGCAATTTCTGCTTTGGCCACAATGTTTTCATCTTTATTTAACAATTTTAAGCTATCTTTTATTGAGATTTTTCAGGTTTTTGTCACTATAAGTCGTCTGCTGCATATTCGTTGTATGTGATAAATAGTTAAACCTTTCCCTCATACGACAATTCTTCAGCAGACGACTTTGAACATATTCGTAAACAAATAGAATTTTATGACCAAAAGTGGAAAACATTGTGACAAAAGGAGAAATTGCTCGTTCTGAGCAATTTCTTCTTTTTTCACTATGTTTTCAAAAAGCCATCTGCTGCAGAGGCGTCAGAAAGCGTCTATATGAGGGAAAGGGTTAATCAAATCGGGTAAACTGGCTACTGAAGACATGTGATTGAATTCATATCTTATTAGTTTTGTCATCAGTAGAAACCTCTCTAATGATCATTAAGGTGCTTCGACCCTTTCCCTCATACGACAATTCTGCAGCAGACGACTTTGAACATATTTTTTCAAAACATAGAAAATCTCTATAATTGTATGGATAACCTATGACTAAAAGTGGAAAACAATGTTGTGGCAAAAGGAGAAATTGCTCGTTTTGAGCAATTTCTTCTTTTGTCACTATGTTTTCAAAAGGCCGTCTGCTGCAGAGGCGTCTATATGAGGAAAAGGGTTAACACTAATTATTTCCCCCAAATGATGGATGTTTCCATGGCAACAATTCATACTGACCATCATTGTGCCAAATGAGACTAGAATTGTTCAGTCCTATGGACAGGTTTTTCATCCACATCAAGAACAAGAGTGCAATCATTGCCCTATATGACTCACCTGATAAAATAGAATTGTTAATAGTTTGCAAATGTTTTACTTAAAAATATACATATATAAGAAAAACAAGCCCTAATGCAATGAATGAATGTATATTGTTTTATGGCGCATCGTCAGCTAAGGTCATTTAGCGCGCAATTAAATTTAATTATTCATGATCCCTGGGTAAACAAACCAGTACTAGGCTAGAAAATGTGCCTTGCCCAAGGGCACTCCACCATGACCGTAGTGCCGCGACTGGGGATCAAACCCGGGACACCCGGTTTCGAAATCCCAGATGCTAACCACTCGACCACAGCGGATTCCTAGCCCTAATGCAGCCCTGGCAGCCATCATTTTCAACAGATTAAAACTAGAACTATCACTAAAGGTGATTAAAACTCCCGCCCCAACCCCTGACACATATTATATCTCACAGATTATTATCTTTGACTCAGACAATTTGAATATCAGTATCAAAAAGAAATACTAAGATGATATCAAACACAAAACGGCTCCTTTTATCTGGACCGACCGCCCGACCGACCGACATGCTGATGCCACACAAAACGGCTCCATTTTGCCATGTTTCAAGTAAATCCGGTTGAAATTGAAAGGAGTATGTCGCACCAGATTAGATTTTAAGAAAAAAAATCCTATTTCAAGGTCAGAGGTCAAGGTCACAGGGACATGAAATTTGCGTCTTGCACATCTACTACTCCTGATTAACATTTATGCCAAGTATGAAGTAAATCAGGTTGAAACTGAAGGAGGAGTACAAGAGATTAGATTTTAACAAAAAAAAATCCTATTTCAAGGTCAGAGGTGAAGGTCACAGGGACATGAAATTTGCGTCTTGCACATCTACTACTCCTGATTAACATTTATGCCAAGTATGAAGTAAATCAGGTTGAAACTGAAGGAGGAGTACAAGAGATTAGATTTTAACAAAAAAAAATCCTATTTCAAGGTCAGAGGTCAAGGTCACAGGGACATGAAATTTGCGTGTTGCACATCTACTACACCTGATTAACATTTATGCCAAGAATGAAGTAAATCAGGTTGAAACTGAAGGAGTACAACAGATTAGATTTTAACCAAAACAAATCCTATTTCAAGGTCAGAGGTCAAGGTGAAGGTCACAGGGACATGAAATTTGCGTCTTGCACATCTACTACTCCTGATTAACATTTATGCCAAGTATGAAGTAAATCAGGTTGAAACTGAAGGAGGAGTAACAAAAAAAAATCCTATTTCAAGATCAGAGGTCAAGGTGAAGGTCAGTCACAGGGACATGAAATTTGCGTCTTGCACATCTACTACTCCTGATTAACATTTCTGCCAAGTATCAAGTAAATCAGGTAGAAACTGAAGGAGGAGTACAACGGAACAGATTTGTTTGCGGGGGTATAATAATTTGAACATGATCTTCATAGAGGGTCACCCAAGGAACATTTGTGGCAAACTATATTCAAATTGCGCTTGTTATTTTGGACATGAAGATTTTCCATTATGTTGCCATGGAAACTAGAGTTTTCCCATGGAATTAAATACTTTAAGTAATTCTGAAAGGACCTCTCTTAAGAACATTCCAGTGATATATGGTTGTAATTGGCATAGACGGTCAGGAAGAGATGTTATTTAAAGAAATTGTGAAAAAACAACACAATTACTGCACAATTTCTGACAACTTCCTGTAACTAAACGTCCAATACTCCTAAAAGCTCAAAATCAGTACTTTATGTGCTCAGGTGCTCAAAAGATATTTCACATGTATCGCAGAAGTTGCCCAGTTTTGCATTGAATTGATTATTTTACAAAGGCTGGAAAATAACACATCACCTTAGTAACATATTCCTACAAATTTTGGTCTTGTGGCTAATAGGAGATGTCATTTAAAGATTTTAAAGATTTTTCTTTAAAAAGTATTTTCCTGGTGATTGCCATTGTAACCAGAGTTTTGTATTGGAATTTTTTAAGAAATTATGAAAGGTCATCTCCTAAGAAACATTCTTGTGAAGTTTGGCTGAAATTATATATAGCCAAGTGGTTTAGGAGATGTCATTTAAAGATTATTGACAGATGACACAATCTGCATGACAGACAATGATCCAATCGACACCAAATGATTCTAAAAGCTCAACATGAGCACATAAGTACTTTGTTCTCAGGTAACATAACAAAGGTTAATGAGCATTTTTAGTTCGCCTCTGCATGAAGTGCTCAAGGTGAGCTATTGTAATGACATTTTGTCTGTTATGCATCATCCATCCTGTGTCTTTCATTGTTTCGTCAACAATTGCCTTGTTAACATTCTAGAGCCAATATTTTACATCCAACCTTCATGACAGTTTATCAGAACATACATCGCCATTAAATCTTGGCCAAGTTAAACACTGGGTCATGTGAGATCAGAAACTAGGTCACTAGGCTAAATTTAAGGACAATCTTGTTAACTCTTTAGAGACAACATTTTTTGCTCAATCAGCTTGAAACTTTATCAGAATGTCTGTCTTGATAATATTTAGGCCAAGTTTGAAACTGGGTCATGTGAATTAAAAATAGGTCAAATTGAAAGAAAATTCTGGATGTCACACTTTTACCTTTAGAATGTTGAATCTTGGTCAGAATACATATTTTGGTGATGTGTAGACCAAGTTCAAATATTGGTTGTGTCCGGTCAAAAACTAGGTCACTATAGGCCAAATTGAAGGTAAAATCTTGTTAACATAATAGCCTACATCAGACCACAAAATGAGTTATTGTGATTGACTAGTGCTGTTGGCATCACTCAGGTGAGTGATCCAGGGCCATCATCAGCCCTCTTGTTTATTATATTGAAAATAAAGAAAAAGAGGGACATCATCATCAGGTCATCCTGCATACCTCACCTTAATTACTCCCAAGCTTTACCATTTTACCCCCTCTCTCTGATGCCACATGATAGCCATGTGTTTCTTACAAATCACTATGGCTTAAAACATATTTTAATTGAGGGTCATGATTAAGACTTTGGAAAATTTCTGTTTTAGGATCTCGATATCAGACAAGAACAAGAATTTTTACTGTTTTGTCATTTTCCCCTTATCTTTTATGCAGCCTGGCGGCCATAATTATCCCGAAATCACTATGGCTTCAATAATTTTAATAAAGGGTCATGTAAGGAACATTTCTGTCAAAACATATTGAAAACAAAGCAGAAGAATTGTTAAAGCTTTGACCCTTTACCCTGTTATTGATGCAACCTATTATCTTGACAGTGGCCGTATATCGTGACCATAGGAACATTTTTTAGCAAATTGTCTTACATTCAGAAGTCTTCAGCATTTAGTTTTGTCGTTTTATCCCCTTTTCTGATGCCTTGGTTTAACTCTTTCCCTTATGTAGACGCTTTCTGACGCCTCTGCAGCAGGCAGCTTTTTGAAAACATAGTGGCAAAAGAAGAAATTGCACCTTTTGCCACAATGTTTTCCACTTTTTGTCATAGGGGATAACCTATGACAAAAAGTGGAAAACATTGTGGCAAAAGGTGCAATTTCATCTTTTGCCACTATCGTTTCAAAAGCTGCCTGCTGCAGAGTGCGTCAGAAAGGGTCTAATGAAGGGAAAAGAGTTTAAACACCAACCTATTTTCTAAGTCGAAAAAGGGGTATTCCTGAATAACTATTAATGCCAGAGTTATGAGACTTTGTATAGACATGTGTACCCCTGCTAAAATGAGTTCTTACGTTTTAGAACTGTTCAAAAATTGTTCTTGAACATTAAGAACAGTTCTAAACTAGAATTGTTTTGACAAAAACATATGTCTCCCCCTCAAATATCTGTCAAAATCTCTCAAAACATTCCAACCTATAAAGCAGACAAACAAAAATTTGACCAAGTTGGACAGTACTCAATTTTTAATTACTAATGTTTTGTCTTGACCTGGTACAAAGTGGACATGATTTCAAATGGTTTACAGAAACACATATTTTTACTGCAGCTGTAACATTCAAGACTGAAGTATTCTTCAAAACAGTTAACAACTGTTGCTAAACATAAGCAAGCCGTCTTGGAGATATTGAGTGGACAGGAAATAAAGCCTAAAACCTTTGAGCTTCAAGCGTGACCTTGACCTTGAACCGGTATGGTCGAGACGCGGGTTCTGCACGTCGCCTTGATGAGGTGAACATGTGACCCAAGTTTCATGAAAATTCTTTAAGCTGTTTTGGAGATATGGAGCGGCACAAAATAAAGCCTCAAACCTTTGACCTTGACCCAGTATGTTCGAGACGCGGGTTCTGCACGTCGCCTTGATGAGGTGAACATGTGACCAAATTTTCATGAAAATCCTTCAAGCCGTCTTGGAGATATTGACTGGACACGAAATAAAGCCTAAAACCTTTGACCTTCAAGTGTGACCTTGACCTTTAACCGGTATGGTGGAGACGCGGGTTCTGCACGTCGCCTTGATGAGGTGAACATGTGACCCAAGTTTCATGAAAATCCTTTAAGGAGATATGGAGCGGACACAAAATAAAGCCTCAAACATTTGACCTTCAAGCATGACCTTGACCTTGACCCAGTATGGTCGAGACGCGGGTTCTGCACGTCGCCTTGACGAGGTGAACATCTGACCCAAGTTTCATGAAAATCCTTCAAGCCGTCTTGGAGATATTGAGTGGACACGAAATAAAGCCTAAAACCTTTGACCTTCAAGCGTGACCTTGACCTTGAACCGGTATGGTCGAGACGCGGGTTCTGCACGTCGCCTTGATGAGGTGAACATGTGACCCACGTATCATGAAAATCCTTTAAAGAGATATGGAGTGGACACAAAATAAAGCCTCAAACCTTTGACCTTCAAGCGTGACCTTGACCCAGTATGGTCGAGACGCGGGTTCTGCACGTCGCCTTGATGAGGTGAACATCTGACCCAAGTTTCATGAAAATACTTCAAACCGTCTTGGAGATATGGAGTTGACACAAAATAAAGCCTCAAACCTTTGACCTTCAAATGTGACCTTGACCCGGTATGGTCGAGACGCGGGTTATGCACGTCGCCTTGGTGAGGTGAACATGTGACCCAAGTTTCATGAAAATCTTTCAAGCCGTCTTGGAGATATGGAGCGGACACGAAATAAAGCCTCAAACCTTTGACCTTCAAGCGTGACCTTGACCTTGACCTTATATTGTCGAGACACGGGTTCTGCACGTCGCCTTGATGAGGTGAACATGTGACCAAAGTTTCATTAAAATCCTTCAAGCCGTCTGGGAGATATGGAGCGGACACAAAATAAAGCCTCAAACCTTTGACCTTCAAGCGTGACCTTGACCTTTAACCGGTATGGTGGAGACGCGGGTTCTGCACGTCGCCTTGATGAGGTGAACATGTGACCCAAGTTTCATGAAAATCCTTTAAGGAGATATGGAGCGGACACAAAATAAAGCCTCAAACATTTGACCTTCAAGCGTGACCTTGACCTTGACCCTATATTGTCGAGACGCGGGTTCTGCACGTCGCCTTGATGAGGTGAACATGGGACCCAAGTTTCATGAAAATCCTTCAAGCCATCTGGGAGATATGGAGCGGACACGAAATAAAGCCTCAAACCTTTGACCTTCAAGCGTGACCTTGACATTGACCCTATATTGTCGAGACGCGGGTTCTGCACGTCGCCTTGATGAGGTGAACATGGGACCCAAGTTTCATGAAAATCCTTCAAGCCGTCTCGGAGATATGGAGCGGACACGAAATAAAGCCTCAAACCTTTGACCTTCAAGCGTGACCTTGACCTTGACCCTATATTGTCGAGACGCAGGTTCTGCACGTCGCCTTGATGAGGTGAACATGTGACCTAAGTTTCATGAAAATCCTTCAAGCCGTCTCGGAGATATGGAGCGGACACGAAATAAAGCCTCAAACCTTTGACCTTCAAGTGTGACCTTGACCTTGACCCTATATTGTCGAGACGCAGGTTCTGCACGTCGCCTTGATGAGGTGAACATGTGACCCAAGTTTCATGAAAATCCTTCAAGCCGTCTGGGAGATATGGAGCGGACACGAAATAAAGCCTCAAACCTTTGACCTTCAAGCGTGACCTTGACCTTGACCCTATATTGTCGAGACGCGGGTTCTGCACGTCGCCTTGATGAGGTGAACATGTGACCCAAGTTTCATGAAAATCCTTCAAGCCGTCTGGGAGATATGGATCGGACAAGATTTTGGGGACGAACAGACAGACAGACAGACAGACAGACAGACAGACAGACAGACATCAAGGACAAAAACAATATATCTCCCCTGTATACAGGGGGAGACATAATGATCTGTTTGTGATGGTTGTTCAAGAACTTTATAAATTCTTAAAATGTTCATAAACTTATGATGTTTATGCACAATTCAAGTACAACTGTTCTTGAACAACCATCATTAACAGATCAAGAACTGTTCTAAATGTTCTAAAAACATAAGAACTCATTTTCACAGTGGGAAATTCATTGATTTGTTGCAGTTTTCAAAATGCTAAATTACACTTTGGAAGAGTCTAAAAACTGCAAATGAGTGAAAAGTGTTCACTCATACAACAAATCTGCAGAAGACAATTCCAAAAAAAATTCTCCTTTTGTCACCATGTTTTCAACTCTTATTCAATTATTTTTCTTTCGTTTAAAGGGATTTACTGTGCTTTTGCCTAGACATTTTCTAAGTCGTATATGTCTGCTGCAGATTTGTTGTATGTGGGAAAGGGTTAATCTATTTACCAGAACTTGTAATTCTATATCAGTCTGCATAAAACAGTCAGCATGCATTACTTCCTACTGTAACTTCTTCTGCTAATCCTTAACCCAGTGTACCACATACAGCAAATCTGCAGCAGACGACATTGAAAAACATGGTGACAAAAACCTGAAAAATCTTAATAAAAGATGTCTTAATTGTTAAATAAAGTTGAAAACATTGAGGCCAAAGGAGAAATTGCTCATCATGAGCAATTTCACCTTTGGTCACAATGTTTTCAAAAGTCGTCTGCTACTATTGCGTCAAAATGTGTCTGCAGGTGAGAAAGGTTGAACCCTAGCTAGCTGTCCCACATACAGACACTTTCTGACGCCTCGAGATTGTACTAGATAACTTTTGAAAACATTGAGGCAAATGGTGTAATTGCTCATAATGAATAATTGCTCCTTTTGTCACAATGTTTTCAACTCTATTCACAATTATATAAGTAAATATTAATGAGTTTTCGTATTTTTGCCTAGATGTGTTCAAATTTGTCTGCTGCAGATTTGTTGTATGTGGGAAAGGATTTCTAAAAACATTGCTGCAAAAAGATAAACTGCTTATTTATGATGAGCAATTTTTGCCTTTGCAACAAGAGCAAAAATAACTATCTTCATCTAAAGAGATCTCCCTAAAGTCGTCTGCAGTAGATTTGGTTGTTTGTGGGAAATGGTTATTTACTTTTTGATGCAGAGGCATTTTTACTTATTTTCTGATGCAGAGGCATTTTTACTTATTTTCATTAATTTATACACTTTTGAAAACATTGTGACACATGGAGAAATTGCTCATTATTTCTCCATGTGTCACAATGTTTTCAAATGTCGTCTGCTGCAGATGTGTCAGATGCATCTACAGTTTAGAAAGCGTTTGTTTGTATGGTACGTGTTTTATAAAGGATGCTTTCGACAAAATTTCAATTATACCAGTTTCCTGGGTAAAGGCTCAGTGTCACACGTTACCTATGTACCTCGCCGGGACTAAACCGGTGCACACAATCAACAACGGCGAGAAAATCGGCGAAGCTTAGTTCAGAAAGCACTTGAAAAATCACAATTGGCTGTAGCAATACCGATGTAGTGCTGCATCACATCACTAAGAACGGTAGTACATCGTTAGTACATCGGCAGGACTACGGTATCACATACGTACAATTACAGTTCACATTGATGCCACCGGAAAGCCACTGATCTATATCAGGGCGCTACTGGTGTTCTACCGACATTAATGAAGCCATACCGGAGTTACTGCCGTTGTAGTTCCGTTGCTTGCTCCGGCAGTGCAACGTCAGAAATCTTTGAGCATGTTCAAAAACTTAAACCGTCGCCTGCCGGTGCTAATTTTCTCACCGATGTTTTGACGATGTCCTGATGATGTACTACCTTTCTGAGCGATGTGATACCGTTGCGCTAACGAACTAGTACCAATCCCCGAAAATCGCTCAATATGTGCTCCGGTATAGCTCCGGTAAGCCAAATGGGCTAGGTGTGACAGGCCCTATAGTAAACATTTATCTTGTCACTAGTAATTACGTCAGTAGTATTTTTAACCCTACAATCCTGAGCACCAAGGGAGGAAAGCCATTACTACCATTTTGAAATACTTTGGTATGGCCGAACCCAGGATTGAACCAGTGTCCTTCTACACCCTCTACCACTACAGGAAAAAGGCGGTCATCATAATTTACTCATTGGGGTTTTAAGCCGCTTTCAACATTATTTCAGTTATATCACGGCGACAGTTAACTTATTCATGATCCCTGGGTAAACAAACTAGTACTATATAGGCTATTAAATGTGCCTTGCCCAAGGGCACTTCTCAATGACTGTAGTGCCGCGACTGGGGAGTAAAGATTTAGATGAAACTTTGCAAGTGTAGGTATTAATAAATTGTAGTTCATCAATGCACATGCAAGTATCATAGCATACGATTTCATTGAAATTTGACAAGGTTTATTGCCCTCTTTTAGCTACGCCACTCAGCCACTCATCGTGGTCATGGTGGAGTGCCCTTGAGCGCATTTCCTTGACTTTTATTGGTACGTCAGATACTGGTCATGAAATAAAAGTGTGCTGTGTCCGTGATTTGAACAGAACCGTTTAATTACCCCTTAACTTTTGATAAATAATTCTATTTACTTTGAATGGGGTTTTATGCCATTTCAACCGTTACAAATTCAGCTATATCTCTGTGTTCCTAGTACTGCTTGTAGATTTAACCCTTTCCCTTATACGATAAAATAGTTATTAATAGTCAAATAGTTTTGACAAAATATGTTCAAAGTCGTCTGCTGCAGAATTGTCGTATGAGGGAAAGGGTTAACTCTTTCTCTAATACCAAAAATCTCCAGCAGACGTACACCTTTGAAAACATATAATCAAACAAACGGAAATTCTAAATGAAAGAACAATTATTGAACAAATTTGAAAGCATATTGTGGCAAAAGGAGAAATTGCTCATCACAATTGCTTAGACATGATGAGCAATTTCTCATTTTCGCCCATATGTTTTCAATAGTCGCCTGCTGTAGTGGTGTCAGAAGGTGTCTGTATGTGGAAAAGGGTTAATAGAAGAAGTAAGAACTGTTGAAATTGAGACCACCCAATTTAAGACTCAAGTCTGCCAAAACTTCATCAATCCACATGCTGATCTTTGATCAGAGTCACCAACCCTTTCCCTGATACATTTGGGCTCTTTAAAATTCTATGATGAGAGATCACTCTGCACCTTTGGGTAATCTGATCGGAGTCTGCAATCTTCGCTAATTCATCGCATGGAGAAACACTCTAGAAGTCTCTGACAAACAGTTTATACACTTTGGTTATTTAATTAACATGTGCCAATTAAAGTACTTAATGGAAGCACATACAACCAAGTTGGCATTTCTTAACCCTTTCCCTCATATAGACGCTTTCTGACGCCTCTGCAGCAGACGGCTTTTTGAAAACAGAGTGACAAAAGAAGAAATTGCACAAAACGTGCAATTTCTCCTTTTGCCACAATGTTTTCCACTTTTTGTCATAGGTTAATTATCCATTCAATTATGGAGATTTTCTATGTTTTGACAAAATACGTTCAAAGTCGTCTGCTGCAGAATTGTCCTATGAGGGAAAGGGTTAACAGTGTAAACCTAGAACAGCCTGTTGTCTGGTGTTCTTTTCATAAAATTTACAGTTTCCGTAGTTTGGACAAATTATATTCAAAGTCATGACAGTGCTGCAAATTTGATGTATGAGGGAAGGGTAAATCACAAAACACCTGAAAACATATTTCTAATAATTGGGGGATGATAGGAAATCTGGAGAGTCAATCGACTGGGTATATTATTATAGTTAATATAGAAAATTAGCACAGCTTATTGGAAGGGATCGAGTACTTGTATTACTACCCCTGTGAAATGTTGTTCTTGAAATTATGAACTTTTCATGCCACTTATGAACTGTTCATGAACTGCCATTAAATAGTTCTTAATCACAGTTCAAGAACTTTAGTTCATGAACAGTAAGACAAACTTGTTTGTGAACTGTTCAAGAACTGAAGAAGAACATGGCGAGTTCTTAACAAGTTCATAAACATCTGTCAAGTGTAATTCAAGTACTTTTAATGAACCCTATAAGTTCTTATTCTGTTCTTGAATAGTAAGTTTAATATAAATATATCACTGATTTTAAAATGATATTTATTTAAATTACAATGACTTTTTAACTCAGTGTGAATCTCTTAAACTACCATTCTGAATAGAGAAATAAGAACATTTATAGATCACTTCTAGAACACTTCTAGAACACTTCTAGAACCAAAGAAGTTCTTATAAATGTATTATAGTGAAAACTTTTGAAATCTTCTTGTCAAAAGTAAAGGCCCTAGTGAAAAACATTAATGCAATTCCAGTGAAATTTCATTGTTACCTGCTATGTTACTGGAATACCAGTAGAATAACCAAAAATACCACTGGAACTGAACTTGAATTTGAAATATACCAAGGGAGTTAACTCAAGCATAAAACACAGGAACTCTTCAAAAAGAAGTTAGTAATGTTTACTACTTCCTTTACGTTTTTTGGTGGGAGAAATATGTTGTGTTTCAAAGGCACAGAGAAGTTTTTTGTAATTTCTTATGAACAACTTGATGGGCACATTTGGTAAATGTCTTAAATGTTACATTGTTTATTAAATTTGCAAATTGTATTATGCTATGTCATAAACAATAAGTTTATATTGGTGATTTATTTAAGTATCACATTGCCACATGTGAAAGAAGCCAATTGTCTTCATATAATTTTTTTTTTTATTGAATTCTGGTTCAACTATGTTTCAATGAACCAGAATATTTTCTGTACATAATCTGCACAGGCTTTCTGTATTTTCTTCTGTACAAAATCTGGTTCTTAGGTCCACCCAGACTATTTCATACACTGGTTACCAACCAATTGAACATGCACTTTTCATGAACTGTTCATGAACAGTAGTTCTTGAACTGTTCATGAACTGTAGTTCTAGAACTGTTCATGAGCGATAGTTCTTGAACCGTTCATGAGCAATCCATGAAGAGAAAATGGCACAATGAATTTGCACTGGAAAAAGTTCTTGAACAGTTCATGTTTAAACAGAAAATCAAGAATATTTCATGAATTTTCAGTTCTTGAACAATTCATGAACTTTTTAATGACAATGTTTCCTGAATGTGTCATGAAATGTTCATGACCTGTTCAAGAACTACATATTTAAGAACTTTTTAAGAATTTGTGCCATTTTATCTTCATATACATCCCATGAACTGTTCATGAACCAGGTACCTGAACTTTGCATGAATTATACAAGAACTGTTCATGAACAGTAATTATTCATTTCGCAGGGGTAATTTTGTTAACCCTTTTTCCACATACAACAAATCTGCAGCAGACGACTCTGGAAATCACTACCAAAAAATATGGAAAATCTCTATAATTGCAGGTATAATAACTGAAAAAAATTGAAAACATTGTGGCAAAAGTAGAAATTGCTCGTTTTGAGCAATTTCTTCTTTTGTCAGAATGTTTTCAAAAGTCATCTGCTGCAGACGCGTCAAAATGCGTCTATAGGTTGGAAAGGCTTAATAACACATTAACTAAGAGCAAGACACCAATAATTATCATAGACTATCCCAAATTGAAAACATCTGGTGAAAGGAAAATTAAGGCAATCTGCACTAATCCAAAAAATCAACTTTGCAATTATAAGTTTCAAGTCCTGAGATACAATTCAACTATTTGTCCAGGGTCGCTGTAACATGAAGTTTTTAAAGTAAAACATATTTTTATTAGAAAATACTTACCAGTCATTTATTACCTGATATATACATCTCCTAACCCTTAATTCATCCAGAAAAAGAACTCGCCTAGCGTATCCCTCACGCCTGTGTGATATACACGGTCACCGGTAAATACCGGCGCACGAGGTCAACGTGTCACTTTTAGTTTTCAAGTAAGTGTTGGTTGACGACGCGGGGTTGGGAGGCGGGAATATGAAATGACTGGTAAGTATTTTCTAATAAAAATATGTTTTACTTTAAAAACTTCATTTTTATGTCAAAAATACATTACCAGTCATTTATTACCTGATGACTTTTCAGCATCGGTCGGGAGGCATCTGCCAACACTTCTAGTCCTACAGGTAATGCAGCACATTGTAGTTATTTTTATTTAATTTATTTACTTAGTACTGAGACACAACAGCCTGTGAAAGTAGGAGAATGGATTGATAAATTTCAATCGTTAAGTACTTTATTGTTGTGTCTAATATGTAATTTAGCATATAACTCGCTGAGACGCCACCAGTGGCCCCAGAGAGTGAAGATTTTCAGTTTGCTTAGACATAGATCGCAGGTAGAAATTTGAAAAAGTCGATTGAGATTTCCATACCGCGGCACGAAGAATATCCTCTAAAGGCACATTGTTGGAAAAGGCCCAACTAGCGGAGAGTGCTCTAATTTCATGTGGACGAATCCGTAAAAACGAAAGATCGCGAACTGAAAGATTAGTGTAGGCTAATTTAATTGTACAGGATATCCAGCGGGAAATAGAAGCCGCTGATATATCCTTACATCCTATCAGAGGGAGAAACAACCTCTTCCTACGGCCCCTTGTCCCTTTAACTCTCTTAAGGTAAAGCTTAAGAGCTCTAACGGGACATAGAAGTCTGTCGGCATCCAACGGACCACAGCTCGCAGAAAGACTGGGAACCGTGATTGGTTTAGGAAGGACCGAAGGTAACTGGTTCTTGGCTAAAAAACCTGACTGACAAAGCAGAGTGAACGAGCCATCAGATTCATTGAATCTGATAAAGCCGGTTTCTACTGAAAGCGCATGTAACTCACTTCTACGACGCGCGGTCGCAAAGGCAAGAAGAAAGACAGTTTTGTAAGTTAAAAATTTTAACGAAGCAGAAGACAGAGGTTCGTACGGCGCCTTTGTAAGAGACCAAAGAACGCAAGATAAATCCCATTTTGGAGTTAAACTCCTACAAACGGGTTTATCTAGTTCGAATGATCGCATAAGTTCCGAGAGAAATGGATTAGCACCAATACTCTCTCCCCCTTTGAACTTAAGCGTATTCGAAAGCATTGAACGATAACCTTTTATTGTGCTAACAGCTAGATCTTTATCTTCAAAAAGAAAAAGAAAGAAATCGGCAATCCTAGCTACAGAGGGACACTCAGGATTGATCGACCTAGCATGACACCAATCTGAGAAGACTGTCCACTTGGAATCATAGACGATTCTAGTGGATCGTCTTCTGGATTGAGCGATGCGAGAGGCAACTTTTTGAGAAAAGTTTCTCTCTCGGATCGATCGCTTGATAATGTCCAAGCGTGAAGATGAAGCATTGCCGGGTTGGTATGAAGATGCCGCCCCGGTTGCTGAAACAGAAGGTCGTCTTGAAGAGGAAGACGTACTGGTTGTGCCGACAGGCAGGCCAGGAGGTCGTTGAACCAAGACCTCTGGGGCCAAAATGGCGCTATCAACAGGATTCTGCACTGTTGAGAACGAAGAACCTTTTGTAGTACGATCGGGACCAGAATGAACGGGGGAAACGCGTACCCGAATAGACGGTCCCAATCGAGGGTCAGTGCGTCCACTGCCCAGGCTGCAGGATCGTACATCGGTGACACATAAAGTGGCAGCCGATGGTTGACTCTGGTGGCGAAAAGATCCACCAGTGGTGTCCCGATCCGCATGAATACAGAGTTTACTACACTCTGATTCAGTGTCCATTCCGCCGGAAGAACTTTGTTTTGGCGGGATAGACTGTCCGCTAAGACATTCAAATGGCCGGGGACGTGTTTTACTAAGACTACTAACGACGTCGCCTGGCACCAAAGGAGTAACTTCCATGTCTCCAGAAAGAGTAGATGGGAGTGCGTTCCTCCTTGCCTGCGAATGTAGGACACAACAGTAGTATTGTCCGTCGACAATAAAACAGTTGTGTTCGCAACGGAGGCAGAGAACTGTTTGAGAGCTAGCAGGACTGCTCTCAATTCTAAGTTGTTTATGTGCAAACAACGTTCCTCCGCTGTCCACATGCCCTGGGCTGTTAGGCCCTGTGGCTCTAAATGAGCTCCCCAACCCACAGCACTGGCATCTGTAAAAAGGTACAGATCCGGAGGTGATGTGATCAAGGGCACCCCTTGTAGATAGATTAACGGATCCAGCCACCACCGAAGGTGTGACTTGAAGAAATCCGTCAGAGCTATCTCCTGTTCCAGTGAGTCCACAGACGGACGCCACCGGGACAGAAAAAGATACTGAAGGGGCCGCATGTGGAGCCTGCCTAGACTGACTAGGTCGGCTGCTGCACTCAGGGACCCCAGAAGTGACAGCATGGACCGGGCTGTTACCATAGCCTGGTCCAGAGTGAGTCTGATCTTCCGGAAAAGAGAATCGACTCTGTCCGAAGGGACCCGAATCACCGCTAGGTCGGTGAGAAAGGTCATCCCTACGAATGTAAACCTCTTTGACGGAACTAAGTCCGACTTCTGCGTATTGGGAATAAGGCCCAATCGCAGAATGGTCCGCCAGGCTAGAGACAGATCGTGAAGGAGAATTAAACGATCTGCTCTGTGGAGTAGCCAGTCGTCGAAGTATTGAAGAAGCTGGGGCCCGTTCATTCGTAGAAAGGCTCCCACAGCATTTATAATCTTCGTGAATACTCGAGGTGCGGACTTGAGGCCGAAGGGAAGTGCCCTGAATTGGTACACTTCTCCATTTACCACAAACCGAAGGTATTTCCTCGACGAGGAAGCGATCGGAATGTGGTAATAGGCGTCTTGTAGGTCTAACGAGACCGCCCAGTCGTCCTTCCGAATAGCCATTCTGATGGAGCGGGCCGACTCCATCTTGAATTTCTCGACCGGTATTAATAGATTCAGGGCTGACAAATCTATCACCGGTCTCCACCGACCGTCTTTTTTCGGAACGAGAAAAAGACGGCTGTAGAAACCCCGAGTATTGGGGTTGAGAACCCTCTCTATGGCTTTCTTTTTCAGAAGTGATGTAATCACTTCTGACATGGTCGGATGGCGTGACGACAGATCGATGGGCACGCTTGTCATGGGAGGGGGGGAAACGAAGGGAATTAGATACCCTTCTTGTATCACGGATAAAATCCAACGATCCTCCGTGATACTCCCCCATTCTTCCCTGAAAAATGACAGGCGGCCCCCTACTGCAATCTCCGGCCTCGGGATAGTCATAGAGAGGTGCGTACCCCTAGGGCTGCGGCCTAGGAGCCGTACCATACCTGGAAGTATGCTTCGGCTTAGCTCCCGTGAAACGGGGCTTCGGTTTAGCATAATTCCGGCCCGTGGAAGGAGGTTGTTTAGGCGGTACAGCCTTCACTTCCTGTTTCTGCTTTTTCGCCGGGGGCTTCCTAGTATTAGTCCATTTAGCCGCCGGTGCAGAGTATTTACGACTCTGTGACAAAGCATTTACTGCACTCGCCGAAAGGCGTCTGGATTGTTCTGACGAATCAGTAACAGTCACTGCAGCAATCCTTCCACCAAAGAGAAGATTGGAGGATAAGGGGGCGGCTCTTAAGCTGTCCTTGCTATTTTGTAGCAGAGAAGAGGATTTGACAAGTGTCGCATCTCTCCTCGCGGACAGCATTTCCGTGGCGTTCTGCAAATTCAGAGCCATCAGGTGCCGATTCCCCGTATCGAAAGCCTCCAGAATTCTGCTAGCCCCTCTGCTAGAGACATTCTCCTCTTTAAGTAGCAGTGCCAGAGCTATGGCGAAATGATCGTCATGTGAAGCCACCATGACTCCCAGACGCGCTCTGGCCTCCCATCTCTCAACCAGTTTAGCACTAACTGTGATTGAGGTGGGTGCAGTTAATCCCAAAGTGGACGCATCTCCGTCTAAGGCCGGCACTTTAACGGGAAAGAACTCCTTCGAAGCTACATAAGCCTTAGGAGACACCCATTCCTTAGAGATGGCCAGTGGGACCGACCAGGCTGACTCAACAGTGTCTAATGACCTGGTGGACTGCAGTTGGTCCAATAACCTTCCCAAGTTATTCGCCTGCGGAAGTAACTGTAATGGAGTTGTAGACCCTCCTATCTCCGCATTATGTTCTTCCAAACTTGAAAGGTTTTTACGACGTGGGGGAGCGTCGATCTTAGGGCAGAGCGTACTAGGCACTACCCTAAAAACTTCTTCAATAGCCTGCTGCAGGGACCAACGATCCGCAGCCGGCTCGTCTTCTATAGGTAATAGACTTTCCGTTTCTTCGTCAGACGAAGAAGTGGAGGATTGTCTAGGCCTACGACGAGAAGTATTGTGCTTAACCGGACTTCCCACCGGTTGACCAATTTCCGATCCAGAAATGGATTCATTCTCTGATAAATCCATAAGCTGGTGACGATCATGTGAACTCAACCTTCTATCCGCAGCAGAGAAAGGTTGCGCAGAGTCAATCATCGGAGCCGAACTCACTGTATGTGATCTTTTCGACTTCCCCTTAACGGAACAAGCAATATTCCGATCGGGGGATTGCCTTTCAAAGGACTGCCTCTTGGAGAGGTGTCCTTCCGGGAGTCGTAAATTCCTATAATCAGGAATTTGACGATCACGGTAGGCATCACTAACCTGTCTGTCATAGAACCGATCACTCCTTCGAAACGAAGGTTGGTAACGTGGAGGAGTAATATCTCTTGAATAATACACTGTTCCCCTAGGAGAACGGAATGATTTTCTCGATATGTACTCTCCGTAATCTATGTCAGCAGGTTGGTTATTAAAACCTGGTAAACCAGTGTTCTGAATATCCAAATAATCAGGCTGTGCTGCGAAAGAATGATAACGTGTATCTATCCGATCGAGACGCACTGATCCCGGTTGCCTGGTACCGGGTTGCCCGGTACCTGGTTGACCGGTGGCAGGTCGAGTCATGTATGAATGACTGCCTTGCTGATTCTCCCATTCATCTTGAAATGAATCACCCATGTCCTCATTTCCGGTGTATGGATTAGTCATGCTGAATTGACTGACAGAATGCCCGGTCGCTTCATGCAGCCCGGTGCCCGGTCTAGTCATTTCAGAATGACTGCCTGGTTGCCCGGTGACTGGTCGTATCATTCTAGAATGATTGCCCGGTTGCCCGGTGACCGGTCTCGTCATTTCAAAATGACTGCCTGGTTGCCCGGTGCCCGGTTGCCCGGTGCCCGATTTAACCAAGGTAATATGACTGTCCAGTTTCCCGGAACCCGGTTGCCCGGTACCCGGTCGCCCGGAGTCATAAGGGTTTTGCCCGGAAGCATCACCCTGTGGACCAATGATAGGCAATTGTAATGCTCCATCACCGGTCCCCAAATTCTGCCCGCCGACCGGGTAATTTGGAACTCTGCTGTAGGCTTCCGAAGAATGCCTATCAACTGAGTGTGGTGAAAGAGGGGGCCATTCTGTTAGGTTTCCCTGAGAATGCCCCATTGCCTCACCCGAAGGTTCAGCACTAACACCAATCGTCTGTTTTTGACCAGACGATATCATACGTTCCTCCGAACTTCGAGACGGTCCCGTCGTGGCTGTTACAGAGGCGTATGTCTTGACTGAAGATTGAAAAGCTCTGTCCTTCCGTCTAATCAACCCAGTCGTGGAGTCTGTTGGGGAAAAACCCTCGAATTCCCCTTCGCTCGTAGAGCTAATACTTACCTTCTTCTTCAAAGGAACAGTTTTACTCTTACGGCTTTTGTGAGTCCTCCTCGATATGGCCTGTTTCCAAACGGAAGCCGACCATAACGAACAGAACTCACATGGTGAATCCTTTGTGCACTTAGTGCACGCAATGCAGGAAGAGTGCGTGTCCCACAAGGCCACTAAATGACCGCATGAGCCACGCCTCTGTTCACCATTATGTGACATAGTATAATTACGAAATCAAATTACGAAGTTCAAAAACAAAAAATAATATTTTCTATTCTTTTATTTCACTACTCGTTTTTACGGACGTAATTCAATGAAAAAATATTTTTTAAATATTCTCCAAATGTCTATGTAATTATACAAAACAACAACAAAGGCGATAAACAATATTATCGCTACCGGATCGGGAAATCTCACCGTTGAAAATTAATTGAAAAATTAATGCACGGTCATTCAAGACCCGACTCGTAACTGAAATAGTGGGTGGGGTAACCACCCGCGGCTCTCAGCTAGTTGTTACTACAAAAAAACACAACTTAAACACAAACAATAAATAAACAAAGTTCAAGTTCAAGAAGTAAATGTACAGTTTAACTGAATGAATTGACCCGTTAAAGCGAAAGCTTTAACTAGACAACGAAAATAAATTTAGAAAAATGAAAATAAATTCAAGCCTGTAGGTCGGTGTGTCCAGGAAACTAAAAGTGACACGTTGACCTCGTGCGCCGGTATTTACCGGTGACCGTGTATATCACACAGGCGTGAGGGATACGCTAGGCGAGTTCTTTTTCTGGATGAATTAAGGGTTAGGAGATGTATATATCAGGTAATAAATGACTGGTAATGTATTTTTGACATAAAAATATTGTAAGTTAACCCTTTCCCTCATATGACAATTCTGCAGCAGACGACTTTGAACATATTTTGTCCTTCCCTCATACGACAATTCTGCAGCAGACGACTTTGAACATATTTTGTCAAAAAATAGAAAATCTCTATAATTGGATGGATAACCTATGACTAAAAGTGGAAAACATTGTGGCAAAAGGAGAAATTGATCGTTTTGAGCAATTTCTTCTTTTGTCACTAAGTTTTCAAAAAAGCTGTCTGCTGCAGAGGCGTCAGAAAGCGTCTTTATGAGGGAAAGACTTTGAAAAATATGCAATTTAATTACTCTCTATGGAAAAAGAAAAAAGAAATATTGAATAAAGTTGAAAACATCGTTGCATTTATAATGAGCAATTTCTCCTTTAGCAACAAATTGTTTTCAATAGTTGTCTGCTGCAGTACCGCCAGAAAGTGTCAATATTCTCACGGAAATGTGTTGCCTCATCTTTGTGGTGTCTAGTCAGTACAATATAGTATGTGGCACAGATTACAGGAAGGGTAGAACAATATGCAATTTAACTCTCTATGAATGTAAAAGAATATTATTGAATAAAGATGAAAATATTGGGGCATTATAAGCAATTTTTACTTTTAGCAACAAATGTTTACAAAAAGTTATCTGCTGTAGTATATATACCGCCAGAAAGTGTCAATATTCTCACAGAAATGTGTTGCCCCATCTTTGTCGTGTCTAGTCAGTACAATAAGTGACACAGATTACAGGAAGGGTAGGATCAAATCCGCATATCCTTGCCAAGTGAACACGCAACACGCTGGAAATCTTACATACCCCCTACACTAGGCATGGTAAATGTCACTTTTCTTTCTTTTTTTCTGGGATAATTTGTCCAAACTTTTACGTTAACCATTTCTACTAAGAAATGAGTTTACAGTAGAATGTTACATGTATTATTTGAGTACATTATTGCATACTCTGTTAATACACTTTGACTGCTGGTATCAATTTTGTTTTTATAAAGCCCCCATGCCACCGCAATAGAGACAGTATGTTTTTTTTCTTATTTTGGTACAGTTTAAATCACTTTCAACAATATGTCAGTTATATCATGGCATTTCCTGGGCGAGTTTCCAGTACTTCTGGTCCAATTTGCCTCAGACACCAGTTAGTCAGTTGTAATGCTAACCTAACAATCCTTGACATAATTAGACATAATTAGAAGGGTTTACAAGCCATTAGTTTCTGTGTTATGGCCCTGTTGAGGATTGAACATAATGAACAATCTCAGGCATCAAGGCCTTTAAACCACTGAGGTGCAAATTTATCCCAACACCTGGGAGTGACCATTTAATTATAACTTACTTAAGGTTTAAATCGTTTTGTCTAATTAATGTCTAATTGTCTTTTAACTTCCCTGAATCTAAAACGTGGCCAATATATTCCAAGAATAAATGGAATAAAACAGTATATATTCACCTTCAAGTGCACAAAACTTAATATTCTGAGACCAAGGTTGTTGACCCTATCAGTATTACAGGTACCTTAGGAAACTCTTTCCCACCTATAGACGCTTTTTGACACATCTGCAGCAGAAGACTTTTGAAAACATTGTGACAAGAGGGGAAATTGCTCAAAACAAGCAATATATCCTTTTGTCAAAATGTTTTCAACTTGTTCTCAGATTTTTCATATTCATGTGCCTTCAAACTTTGAAAACAAAGAAGATTCAGGTTGTCTGCTTCATTTAAGAAAAGACAGGTCTAAAACAATCAATTGTTTATAATTGTCCAAACAGTTAAGTTTGTTTTTTTGGTCTATATTTTTTCAAAAATAGAACGATAAAATAACACAATTTCCAATGAAAAGATGCTCTGGTATGGGTCCTCACTGTATGTATAACCCACATGTAGCTATTTTTATTCAGATCGGCGGAAATACTTCCTAACTACAGACGGCGTAACAGGCATTGTTGAAGTCTAATATTACGTACTTAAATATTAATGTCAAGATATTTCAAAACTGATGTGGCAATGCAGATCGCATTTGGGTGTATTTATGAAAATAATGAGTAACAACAATTATCTACAAATAAAAGGATTTATTTCAACAGTTTGATACTTGAACAAACAATTAATGAACTTCAAACACATGCTACATATCTGCATGTTCGCACTTACCAATCAAGGCTTCTTTAATTATACAAAATGGGAAAATACACCGATACTTAATTAGTAACAGTTTATTTATCAGAACAATTTACGTAATCGGATAATAACACTGCCAATATTGCCTGATTGATGCCTCATTCTTAAAAGCGATAACTACATAAAATACACGATGAAGTTACGGTGTTTTGGAACGAAAACATCGGTATTGTATCGATCACACTTCATAGCCTAAAGCAGGGATTATCAGTTTGGCATGTTATACACTTTATTGACGCTTTATAAAATTCGAGTAAAATAGACCATCGGTAACCCTTTACTTACAGTTTATGGAAAAAATAAACATGAAGATTTTTTTTATTTTTTTTATTTTTTGAAAATCCTGATTTCATTGAATATTCGAACCATGATATAGTATTCTAATATTCGACAGCATGATCAAATATTCGAATATTCGAATATTTCGTTGCCATCCCTAGAAATAATATATAATGGAAAATAATTGTAAAAAAAGTGTGATAAAAGTAGAAATTGGTCATTTTGAGCAATTTCCATTTTTGCTAAAAATCTTTTCAAAAGCTGTCTGCTGCAGATGCGTCCAAATGTGTCTGCATCTGGGAAACGAATAAAAAAAGAAATTGTCAAGCAAAAAAATCGATAGCAGAACATTGTCATAACACTCAAAGCTGGTTGAAGTAATTCCAACCCTTGATCATTTCGTTACTAGAGGTCAAGATAAGAACCCTGTCGACAAGTCATAAACAAGTCATAAACAAGTCATAAACAAGTCCTTCCCTCCACAGGATTACATGTGTATCTCCCTTATAAATCAATTAACCCTTTCCCTCATACGACAATTCTGCAGCAGACGACTTTGAACATATTTTGTCAAAACATAGAAAATCTCCATAATTGAATGGATAACCTATGACAAAAAGTGGAAAACATTGTGGCAAAAGGAGAAATTGCACGTTCTGTGCAATTTCTTCTTTTGTCACTATGTTTTCAAAAAGCCGTCTGCTGCAGAGGCGTCAGAAAGCGTCTATATGAGGGAAAGGGTTAAACCTTTCCCACATACAACAAGTCTGCAGCAGACAACTTTATAAACATACCCTAACAAATTGGAAACTCCCTTTAACCCTTTTCCTCATATAGACGCTTTCTGACGCCTCTGCAGCAGACGGCTTTTTGAAAACATAATGACAAAAGAAGAAATTTCTCAAAACAAGCAATTTCTCCGTTGGCCACAATGTTTTCCACTTTTAGTCATAGGTTATTCATTCAATTTTAGAGATTTTCCATTTTTTGACAAAATATGTTCAAAGTCGTCTGCTGCTGAATTATCGTATGAGAGAAAGGGTTAATTGAAAGCACAATAATTGAATCGAGTTGAAAACATGGTGACAAAAGGAGAAATTGCCCGTTTTCAAAAAGCCATCTGCTGCAGAGGTGTCAGAAAGCATCTTTATGAGGGAAAGGGGAAATGAGATAAACACAGCTTATAAAGAGTTCTGATTTAACTGTAATCACAATTAACTCCTATCTAGATCACAATTGACCCTTTCCAAGAGTTTAATTTCGAAAACAGTTCGGAAAAGGGAGCAATTGTCATAAATTAGATATTTCACATTTTGCCATATTTTGTATTTTACTAGAATCATGAATTTTCTTGTTCTGGACTTTGCACAATTATTATTTTCATCAGATTTATTCAAATCTAAATTACAGTCTTCAAGTAACATATCATGCAATAACCTTTAAATCTCTGTTATCTCAATAGGATAACAAAAGAGCAGTTTTCTCTGATAAGGTCTAATTCCATTTTTATTAGTCGCCGGGCAGAAGCCCGCGACTTCTATTTTTAATAGGTTTTCGGAAATCACATGGGAGGGCGGCTTATTATTAGAAAGAAACAAATCTAGATGATTTGAACATATTACAATTGTGGTTGCTTACGAACACTAATAAATGACACATCTAAAATGAAATAAATATTCCGATTTTTTAATGTTTGGAGTTTTTTTTATTTCACTCGCATTTAAGTTTTTTGTCTTATTTACGAAGACAAAAGTGGTCCCTTCAAGACGTGAACCAACACCCCCTAATGCAGACTCTTTTGTGTCATCATTGAGGTCAATTTCGGATTCTCCTTTTAATAGCAATTTTAACTTACTAATTGTTGTTTTCATGTTCAAAGAGATGTCTTGATTTGTGTAGAATTCATTTAATAATGTTAATCCATGAATATCTAAAGTAGGAACTGTTTCTAAGCTAAATATAGACCCTATTCTGTTGTGTAGTTTCGTGACCTTTAACATCGATTTTCGCGCATGCGCATTTCGATATGAAAAAGCGAGTGATATTATTTTATTTTAGACAAGTACAAGACGAATGTTTGACGCAAAGCGTCAAAGAGAAGCCGCAATATTTTGTTGTACATGTAGAAATAAGAAAAAAAGAACATTTTTAAATCCACAAACAATAGAACAATTTAAACTGAAGACGGTAATGCTGATATATTTCTCCTTTTGAAGACTTTTGTTTTCTTCAAATTACCTCCCTTTAAACCAATACCAGGATATTTACCTTGTGATTCGAATAAGATTGACAAACATTGAAATTATATGAATGAATACTATTATTTAAATAAGTAACAACAGCAAAATTAAATTTAAGCCAAGATAAATGTGTACACATTTCGTTAATTTTTTATAGATACCCTAATGTATAGGTATGAATATAAAATTTATAAGCAAATGTTTTCATTTCAACGTTCCTAATGTTTGAACTAAGGAAAGTCAAGAATACATAAATAAATCAATGCAGTCTTTTCCGGCGACATTGATGCCTTGCATCAACTTTCTCTTGTTTGCAAATCTAAAAGAGATAAAGATCACCCACCGCGGTCCTGATTATTTTCATAGAAAAAAACTGGAAAATCTATATTTTTGTAATACTACCAAATGTTACAGGTTTTCTCTTTTTCTTCTTTCATCACAATAATTTCCAAAAGCGTCTGCTGTATCCAAAGCATCTGTATAGTTGTTTATAAGAAAAAGCAATTTTGCAGCTTTCTTACTTTTTCCAACATACATCAAATTTCCAGCTGCCAACTGAAAATATCTAGGCAAAACTATCTAACCGTTTCCCTCATATAGCAGAAGACAGCTTTTTGAAAACAAAGTGACAAAAAAATTGCTCAAAACACTTAGCAATATCTCCATTTGCCACAATGTTTTCAATGATAGATTAGAACTTTTCCATATTTTGTCAAAACATAGAAAATCTCCATAATTGAATGGATAACCTATGACAAAAAGTGGAAAACATTGTGGCAAAAGGAGAAATTGCACGTTCTGTGCAATTTCTTCTTTTGTCACTATGTTTTCAAAAAGCCGTCTGCTGCAGAGGCGTCAGAAAGCGTCTATATGAGGGAAAGGGTTAAACCTTTCCCACATACAACAAGTCTGCAGCAGACAACTTTATAAACATACCCTAACAAATTGGAAACTCCCTTTAACCCTTTCCCTCATATAGACGCTTTCTGACGCCTCTGCAGCAGACGGCTTTTTGAAAACATAATGACAAAAGAAGAAATTTCTCAAAACAAGCAATTTCTCCGTTGGCCACAATGTTTTCCACTTTTAGTCATAGGTTATTCATTCAATTTTAGAGATTTTCCATTTTTTGACAAAATATGTTCAAAGTCGTCTGCTGCTGAATTATCGTATGAGAGAAAGGGTTAATTGAAAGCACAATAATTGAATCGAGTTGAAAACATGGTGACAAAAGGAGAAATTGCCCGTTTTCAAAAAGCCATCTGCTGCAGAGGTGTCAGAAAGCATCTTTATGAGGGAAAGGGGAAATGAGATAAACACAGCTTATAAAGAGTTCTGATTTAACTGTAATCACAATTAACTCCTATCTAGATCACAATTGACCCTTTCCAAGAGTTTAATTTCGAAAACAGTTCGGAAAAGGGAGCAATTGTCATAAATTAGATATTTCACATTTTGCCATATTTTGTATTTTACTAGAATCATGAATTTTCTTGTTCTGGACTTTGCACAATTATTATTTTCATCAGATTTATTCAAATCTAAATTACAGTCTTCAAGTAACATATCATGCAATAACCTTTAAATCTCTGTTATCTCAATAGGATAACAAAAGAGCAGTTTTCTCTGATAAGGTCTAATTCCATTTTTATTAGTCGCCGGGCAGAAGCCCGCGACTTCTATTTTTAATAGGTTTTCGGAAATCACATGGGAGGGCGGCTTATTATTAGAAAGAAACAAATCTAGATGATTTGAACATATTACAATTGTGGTTGCTTACGAACACTAATAAATGACACATCTAAAATGAAATAAATATTCCGATTTTTTAATGTTTGGAGTTTTTTTTATTTCACTCGCATTTAAGTTTTTTGTCTTATTTACGAAGACAAAAGTGGTCCCTTCAAGACGTGAACCAACACCCCCTAATGCAGACTCTTATGTGTCATCATTGAGGTCAATTTCGGATTCTCCTTTTAATAGCAATTTTAACTTACTAATTGTTGTTTTCATGTTCAAAGAGATGTCTTGATTTGTGTAGAATTCATTTAATAATGTTAATCCATGAATATCTAAAGTAGGAACTGTTTCTAAGCTAAATATAGACCCTATTCTGTTGTGTAGTTTCGTGACCTTTAACATCGATTTTCGCGCATGCGCATTTCGATATGAAAAAGCGAGTGATATTATTTTATTTTAGACAAGTACAAGACGAATGTTTGACGCAAAGCGTCAAAGAGAAGCCGCAATATTTTGTTGTACATGTAGAAATAAGAAAAAAAGAACATTTTTAAATCCACAAACAATAGAACAATTTAAACTGAAGACGGTAATGCTGATATATTTCTCCTTTTGAAGACTTTTGTTTTCTTCAAATTACCTCCCTTTAAACCAATACCAGGATATTTACCTTGTGATTCGAATAAGATTGACAAACATTGAAATTATATGAATGAATACTATTATTTAAATAAGTAACAACAGCAAAATTAAATTTAAGCCAAGATAAATGTGTACACATTTCGTTAATTTTTTATAGATACCCTAATGTATAGGTATGAATATAAAATTTATAAGCAAATGTTTTCATTTCAACGTTCCTAATGTTTGAACTAAGGAAAGTCAAGAATACATAAATAAATCAATGCAGTCTTTTCCGGCGACATTGATGCCTTGCATCAACTTTCTCTTGTTTGCAAATCTAAAAGAGATAAAGATCACCCACCGCGGTCCTGATTATTTTCATAGAAAAAAACTGGAAAATCTATATTTTTGTAATACTACCAAATGTTACAGGTTTTCTCTTTTTCTTCTTTCATCACAATAATTTCCAAAAGCGTCTGCTGTATCCAAAGCATCTGTATAGTTGTTTATAAGAAAAAGCAATTTTGCAGCTTTCTTACTTTTTCCAACATACATCAAATTTCCAGCTGCCAACTGAAAATATCTAGGCAAAACTATCTAACCGTTTCCCTCATATAGCAGAAGACAGCTTTTTGAAAACAAAGTGACAAAAAAATTGCTCAAAACACTTAGCAATATCTCCATTTGCCACAATGTTTTCAATGATAGATTAGAACTTTTCCATTTTTTGACAAAATATGTTCAAAGTTGTCTGCTGCAGAATTGTAGTATGAGGGAATTTAATTATTGAGTAATTTCTCCTTTTGCCATAATGTTTTCAAACAAAGTCTGCTGCAGATGCGTCGAAATGCGTCTGCAGATGGTAAATGGTTAAACCTTTGACAAAAAATAATGCAACCCCGGAAGGAATCATTCTTAGAAAGCACGCTCGACTATTCCACCGCTTATTAGTTTGTAACCGAGATATGGACTCAAATATAATTGCATACAAAACATTAACCAGAATTTCTTATAGACAGATAATTGGCATTATATGCAGGATGGAGTTATCTTACTTGATTATTTACATAGGTGTGTTGGTTGGGAAGGGTTGTATAAAGTTTCAATACAATGCATCAACTAATTACTAAGATATGGACCCGTAATGTAGTTGCATGCAAAACTTTAATCAGAACTTTTAACCCTTTCCCTCATATAGACACTTTCTGACGCCTCTGCAGCAGACGGCTTTTTGAAAACATAGTGACAAAAGAAGAAATTGCACAAAACGTGCAATTTCTCCTTTTGCCACAATGTTTTCCAATTTTTGTCATAGATTATCCATTCAATTATGGAGATTTTCTATGTTTTGACAAAATACGTTCTGCTGCAGAATTGTCGTATGAGGGAAAGGGTTAAGTAAAAGAGGGCCTTAATTTGCATTATATGCGGGATAGAGTTATCTTTCTTAATAATCTGCATATGTTTGATAGTTGGGTAGGGTTGTATAAAGTTTCAATGCAATGCATCAAGTTAATACCGAGATATGAACTCTTAATGTAGTTGCACACAAAACTTTAACCAGAATTTCTAAGTAAAAAAGGGCCATAACTTGCATCAAAAGCAGGACAGAGTTATCAAACTTGATTATTTACATAGGTGTGGTGGTTTGGAAGCATTGTATAAAGTTTCAATGCAATACATTCTTGTAGTTACTGATCTATGATGAAATATATGTACTTGCATGCAAAACCTTATCCAAAATGTGACGCCGAAGACAGAGTGACTAGAATAACTCTCATATTCTCTGAATAATCGAGCTAACAATACTGATTATCATCTGATCTTTAAACCTCTGACAAAATTAATGTAACAAATTTAAAATTTAACTTATCATTCTAATAATGAGTTGACCACATAGCGTAAAAGATAAGAATTGCTGATTTTCTCAGTTTTCCTCAATGTTCTACAATAGTTGTCAGTCTCCTCAATGTTCTACAATAGTTGTCAGTCTCCTCAATGTTCTACAATAGTTGTCAGTCTCCTCAATGTTTTACAATAGTTGTCAGTCTCCTCAATGCTTTACAATAGATGTCAGTCTTCTCAATGTTCTACAATAGTTGTCAGTCTCCTCAATGTTCTACAATAGTTGTCAGTCTCCTCAATGTTTTACAATAGTTGTCAGTCTCCTCAATGTTCTACAATAGTGTCAGTCTCCTCAATGTTCTACAATAGTTGTCAGTCTCCTCAATGTTTTACAATAGTTGTCAGTCTCCTCAATGTTCTACAATAGATGTCAGTCTCAACAATGTTCTACAATAGTTGTCAGTCTCCTCAAATTTCTACAAAAGTTGTCAGTCTCCTCAATGTTCTACAATAGTTGTCAATTGCCTCAAATTTCTACAAACGTTGTCTGTCTCCTCAAATTTCTACAAAAGTTGTCAGTCTCCTCAATGTTCTACAATAGTTGTCAGTCTCCTCAATGTTCTACAATAGTTGTCAGTTGCAGGGGTGTCAAGAATTGTCTGTATCTAGTAAAGAGATAATTACTAAGAAAGCTTCCATTATGAAGGCGAGATTTTAATGGAAGCATATCTCCAATCGTGATTGTCATACTATAAACTGATAACCAGTATCCATTAACCCTTTCCCTCATATAGACGCTCTCTGACGCCTCTGCAGCAGACAGCTTTTTGAAAACTGTATGATGATGTACATGGCAACAAAAGAAGAAATTGCTCAAAACAAGCAATTTCCCCTTTTGTCACCATATTTTCAACTCTGTTCAATTATTGTACTTTCATTTAAAGCGAGTATCCAATTTGTTTCGGGTAATGTTTTAAAAGTCGTCTGCTACAGGTTTGTTTGGGAAAGGATTAAGGCCTTGGGGTCCATTTTGTAAACATTTAAGAGCTCCAGAAGATGTGAATTTTATGTTCTTACATCTTAATTAAAATGACACTGAAAACCCTAAATTGGGGGGTACTCAAAATAATAATCAAATTCTGAGACGATTCTTTTGAGTACCAATAACTTAAGAGTTTGAAATGAATGAGTCATCAGAGAGATTTTGGTGGAAACGACCAGTCTACTCCTCTGTTACTAGGCGTCTGCATGTTACCGTAGTGATGAAAAAAATCCATGGCATAGACTTTTTTACAAGAGTGGGAGTGGTCCCTTAGTAACTGTATGTCTAATGTGCAATATTGTCTCATCTTTTATTCCCCCTAATGGATCAGGCTTTTTATTCATTATGGTACACTGTTCTTTGAGAATGTTTTAGAAACCGGCTGCTTTGTAAAGAGTAACCCTTTCCCTCATATAGACGCTTTCCGACGCCTCTGCAGCAGACGGCTTTTTGAAAACATAGTGACAAAAGAAGAAATTGCCACAATGTTTTCCACTTTTTGTCATAGGTTATCCATTCAATTATGCAGATCTTCTATGTTTTGACAAAATACTTTCATTTGATTTAAGTAGCATTGACATGATTACTAACTTTCTCAGCCAAATGTTGATCATCAATAAATAGAATTTATTCAATTCAAATTGTATTTCTTCAGTTTGCAAGCTTATCCCTTTCCCACATGTATATTAACAATTAGAATGAGAAGAACATTTTTTTTGCCACATTTTTGAATGTCAACTGTAGATGTGTCAAAATGTGTCTGCATGTGAAAACGGAGTAAATGGGAACAATGGACTTCTGGAGCTCAAGATAAAGGCCAAATCTCATGTCCTCAGCCCTTTCCCACTAGCAGACGCATTTTGACACATCTGCAGCAGACAACTTTTGAATACATAAAGGGCAATTTCTCCTTTTGCCCAAATATTTTCAATAATTATACTTTCATTTTTAGATTTTTATGGATTTTTTCCATATTTTTGCCTATATGTTTTCAAAGATGTCTGCTGCAGATTTGTTCTATGTGAGAAAGGTAGAAATACTGACATGACCTTCAAACCCATCTTTTTTCTTTGCAGGTACTTATAATAATTCTGAGTACCCAAAAAATAGGGTTTGATTATAAGTCGCCGGGCAGAAGCCCGCAAGTTCTATTTTTAATAGCTTTTCGGAAATGACATGGGAGGAGAAATTATTATTAGAAAAAAACAAATTTAAATGTCTTGAATATATTATAATTGGTTTGTTTTAAAACACTAAGTTATGACACATCTAAAATGAAATAAATATTCCGATGTTTTAATTATGTGCAGTTTCTTTATTTTGACTCGAATTTATGTTTTTTTTGTTTTAATTACGAAGACAAAACAGTCCCTTATAATTAGCTGGACTGAGATACTTTATTTTCATATACTACACATAATCAAAACGCAATAACTACAAACCTTTACGTCGCTCAGTCTAATTTGTTTACATACGCGCACCTGCTAGCAGCAGACTGTTGTGTGTCAATATCAAGATAAAAATCACGTCAAATTCTCCTTTTAATAGCAATTTTAACTTAGTGAATGTTATTTTCATGATCAAAGAGATGTCTTGATTTGTGAAGAATACATTAATAATGTTTATCCATGTATATCTAACATATTATGAACTGTTTCTAAGCTAAAGCTGTTGATCAGGTGTCACGAATTTAAGCTCGCATACTCGCGAATTGAGAGTGCAAATTTCCAATTGTGAGACGAGATTTCAGGCACCAGCATATTTTTGCGAGTGAAATTTTTGGGCCGAATAATATGAATTTCTAATCGTCGATCTTTTACAGGGTTATTTCTTTGACAAATCGCTGATTAAACTGAATTTTCGAGATTTAATGAGTGGCTGGGAGAACTTTCAGTTTTGCAATATGAGCAGAAGTTTAGAATCGAAACATGTCTCGTGCGCATGCGTATTCAACGAACCCAATATTGATGACATTTACCGCATACATTTGGGCTTTCGGAAGTCTAAAATTAGTTTTAATTTACATATCGCAAATACGATTGGCTGGAATGGTCAGGTGTATATTTTGGGTTTCCCCAAGTTGTATTCACGAAGGAGATAGAAGAAATGTTTTTGCACTTAAAGCACACCCTCTACATGATAAAATGGGCTGTAACCTATCCAAAGAAATCATTTCTGTGAACATCAGCTTAAATCTCATTTATCGATGCAAATCTTCACCAGAACACCATAAACCTGTATTTTTTGGGATTGGTTCTGTGTGTTATTTGGCTAATGCATCATGTGAGGGAGCTTTTTCCAAAATGAACAGAATAAAATCTGACTGGAGGTGTATAGGCTTGGAGCTGAAACACTTGATATTGTGATGAGATTAAAGTTACTGATGTTGCCCTGATTCATGACCCAAAACCTGCTGTGACAAGATGGTGATTGTCTGCACTAAGCCAGAAAAGACCATACTCTGCCATATGGAGCCAGAAGCTGAGACAGTTTCTAGACTGCTGTTTATCACATAAATACCCTTATTTTCAATTTGAGAACAAATCACGGAACAACGATATCCAACATGTGTGATAACAACAAGAGGCCCAAGAGGGCCAGTATCGCTCCACGGCCATAAGGCAAAAATAAAATCTCCAAACAGCCCTGCCCCGTGGTGGCTATTTTTTTTAACAACCACCATGGCTTAAAGGAATCTTGTAGAGTGTCACCAAAGGAATGTTTCTGCAAAATTATTTGAAAATATGCCTGACACTTTCGGAGGAGAAGATTTTTTAAGTTTTCACTATGGTCATATAAGTCAAAATAGCCCCGCCCTCTGGCGGCCATGTTTTTCGACCAATCAACATGGCTTGAAGGAATCTGACAGAGGGTCACCCAATGAACATTTCTACAAAATTATTTGAAAATCGGCTGAACACTTTCGGAGAAGAAGATGTTTTAAGTTTTCACTATAGCTATATAACGCAAAAAAGCCCCGCCCCCTGGCGGCCATGTTTTTCGCCCAATCAACATTTCTTGAAGGAATCTAATTAAGGTTCACACAAGGAACATTTCTACAAAATTATTTGAAAATCGGCCTGACACTTTTGGAGGAGAAGATTTTTTAAGTTTGCTCTTTAGCCATATAGGCAAAATAGCCCCGCCCTGTGACGGCCTATTTTTTTTTACCAATCAACATGGCTTGAAGGAATCTGATAGAGGGTCACCCACGGAACATTTCTACATAATTATTTGAAAATCTGCTGAACACTTTTTGAGAAGAAGATTATTTAAGTTTTCACTATAGCTATATAAGGCAAAAAAGCCCCGCCCCCTGGCGGCCATGTTTTTCGCCCAATCAAAATTTCTTGAAGGAATCTAATAAAGGGTCACCCAAGGAACATTTCTACAAAATTATTTGAAAATCGGCCTGACACTTTCGGAGAAGAAGATTTTTTAAGTTCTCACTATTTTTTTCTTTCGGTTGCCATGGAAACCAGAATTTTGAATGGATCAAAAAAATTTGAAGGAATTTAGTAGAGGACATTGAGAGGATGCTTCCCATGAAGTTTCAACCAAATTGGCCAAGTGGTTAGGGAGAAGAAGTCGTTTAAAGGAAAAAGTTAACGCACGCACGCACGCACGCATGCACGCACGCACGGACAATTCGCCATGACATAAGCTCGACTGGCTTTCAGCCAGTGGAGCTAAAAACACGTCATACACGCGACTACTGATGACGTCATTTTGACCTTTATCTTTATTATGTTTATTGTTAAGTTGTTAAATTTTACACATTGAAAAATGCAATAATACGTTATTTTGAATAAATAACGAGTCTTAATTGTTTAAAACATTGGTTTTTTTTTTCTTCTTATTCAAAAATGATGAGGACTACTTTTTTATGCGGTGAATCACAAGTTCTTATGAAGAATATGTTATTCGGTCTTTGTTTTGATGTTGTCAATATTTTTCATTAAAACACACTGTTTAGGTGATAAAAAGAATCCATCACTCGTTTTACTTTGGAGAAGATTTCTTAAATTCGTCTCGAAAAAGAGAGTTATTAACCTCGCCAAGAGGCTCGGTTAATAACCGTCTTTTTCTAGACTCATTTAAGAAATCTTGATCTCCAAAGAAAACTCTTGATGGATCCTATATATATCTGACACAGTCTCAGCAGCTTCTTTTCGCAGCATAATTATATTTCAATGAAGGACATTCACTTTGTTGACAAAAAAAAGGCAAGTTATGATACAGCTTCACTTGACTCCACCCCTGATGTTCCAATATACCCCTCAGTTAAATAACTGTTTTTTCAACAACTATAATGTAAGTGTTATGCATCACTGCAGTATTGATTTCCGACGACATTGATGCGTTACATCAACTTTCTCTTGTAGAGTAATAAGAGAGATATTCAAGGTCAATAATCTCTTAACCCTTTCCCACATATTGACGCTTTCTGACGTATCTGCAGCAGACAACTTTTGAAAACATTACGGCAAAAGAAGAAATTGCTCATATTTTTCCATATTTTCAAATTCCATATTTTCGCCTAAAAAAATGCAGACGTCTGCTGCGGATTTGTTGTATGTGGGAAAGGGGGGTTTTAATCTCAGATCATTTGGACATTAGGGATCGAACATCGTTTACACATGAGACTGGCGACCTCTCTTAGCCCTTTCCCTCATATAGACGCTTTCTGACGCCTCTGCAGCAGACAGCTTTTTTTTAAAAACATAGTGACAAAAGAAGAAATTGCTCAGAACGAGCAATTTCTCCGTTTGTCACAATGTTTTCATCTTTTAGTCATAGGTTATCCGTTCAATTATAGAGATTTTCTATTTTTTGACAAAATATGTTCAAAGTCGTCTGCCGCAGATTTGTTGTATGTGGGAAAGGAGGGTTAATCTCAGATCATTTGGACATTAGGGATCGAACATCGTTTACACACAAGAGAATGATGACCTCTCTTGGGTAGCGCGTGCTTTATGTCAGGTTAATTCCTCCTTATCTTCGTTTCTGTACAAATCATGAGAAGACTTACCATGGTATGCTTTTGCTTGTCCTCTTACAATATGTTTAAATTCTCTTTCTTTATCCGGATCGTGGACTTTGAGAAGAATATACTTGAATTTTCCACTTTTATCTATCTCAACATCGGGAATGACTTTCAGTTTGGGATTTTTGGCCGCACCTATGGACTGTATGTCTGCCTGGTTTACTGCCATGTTTGTCTGTTTACTGAAAGAAAGTTAGTATATATTTCATTGTGATGTTAACCCTTTCCCTCATACGATAATTCTGCAGCAGACGACTTTGAACATTTTATGTCAAAAAATAGAAAATCTTTATAATTGAATGGATAACCTAGCTATGACTAAAAGTGGAAAACATTGTGTCAAAAGGAGAAATTGCTCGTTTTGAGCAATTTCTTCTTTTGTCACTATGTTTTCAAGAAAGCTGTCTACTGCAGAGGCATCAGAAAGTGTCTATATGAGGGAAAGTGTTCAAACATGCAGACTTATTTTGACGCATCTGAAGCAGAAGTCTTTTAAAAGACACAATGTTTTCATCCCTCTGTATTCCATAATTAAAATTCCATTTATAGAAATTTCCAATTCCTTTGACAAGATGTTTTTATTAAAAAGTCTGTCACCGATTTCATGTATGTTGGTTAACCCTTTCCCATATACAAACACTTTTTGAGGCCTCTGCAGCAAACAAATTTTGAAATCATTGTGACAAAAGGTGAAAATGCTCATAATGAGCAATTTTCCTCTTTTGCCATAATGATTTCAAATCAATTCAATAAATGTACATTCATTTTTTCAAAATCTCAGTTACCATATTTGTCAAGATGTTTTTAAAGTTGTCTGCTGCAGATTTGTTGTATGTGGAAATGGGTCAAACCAATATCTTTGCTCTTCGACTCAAAAAGCCTCTTTTCCCTTTATCATACAAATACAACTTTAGATGTTTTTACAGCATATGATTTTTACAAATGATTGGTTGAATAGATTCAATTGTTAATAATGTTTCAATCCGTTAAAAGTTTACCTTTTAACCCAAAACCCTCATATAGACGCTTTCCGATGCCTCTGCAGCAGACGGCTTTTTGAAAACATCAGTGACAAAAGAAAAAATTGCTCAAAACAACCAATCCTTTTGCCACAATGTTTACCACGTTTAGTCATAGGTTATCCATTCAATTAGAGAGATTTTCCATTTTTTGACAAAATATGTTCAAAGTCGTTTGCTGCAGAATTGTCGTATGAGGGAAAGGGTTAACAGGAGTGGTGTAAGGAACACAATGTGCCTGCAAACAACACCTACCACTACATTACTCATTACTATGTCAAAATGCGAAGGACAGCTGACAGAAGTGATTGTCAAGTGTCGCCCGATGAAAGCAGGAGACATAAAAATTGCATATCAAGTTACACAAGCAAATTCAGAGAATCATGGTCCCCCGCCAGGGTCAAGGTCACAAAAATTGGTGTTGTCACAAGGAATACACATGTGAAATATGAAAGCAGTACCTATTACGGTTCAGAAGTAAGGGCCATAACTCCGTGAAAAATCATCCAACCGGAACGCAAACACGATATGTGCATCAACACTTGGTGGTGATCCTTCCTATGAAGTTTCATAAAATTCCAAAAAGCGGTTGCAGAGAAATAGCCCGGAAATGAATTAAGTCATACATAGCCTGATGGTGGAGTAAAGGGCCATAACTCCGTGAAAAATAATCCAACCGGAACGCAAACACGATATGCGCATCTACACTTGGTGGTGATCCTTCCTATAAAGTTTCATAAAATTCCAAAAAGCGGTTGCAGAGAGATAGCCCGGAAATGAATTAAGTCATACATAGCCGGATGGTGGGGTAAAACTCCGTGAAAAATCATCCAACCGGAACGCAAACACGATATGCGCATCTACACTTGGTGGTGATCCTTCCTATAAAGTTTCATAAAATTCCAAAAAGCGGTTGCAGAGAAATAGCCCGGAAATGAATTTAGTCATACATAGCCTGATGGTGGAGTAAAGGGCCATAACTCCGTGAAAAATAATCCAACCGGAACGCAAACACGATATGCGCATCTACACTTGGTGGTGATCCTTCCTATGAAGTTTCATAAAATTCCAAAAAGCGGTTGCAGAGAAATAGCCCGGAAATGAATTTAGTCATACATAGCCTGATGGTGGGGTAAAGGGCCATAACTCCGTGCAAAATAATCCAACCGGAACGCAAACACGATATGCGCATCTACACTTGGTGGTGATCCTTCCTATGAAGTTTCATAAAATTCCAAAAAGCGGTTGCAGAGAAATAGCCCGGAAATGAATTTAGTCATACATAGGGGTAAAGGGCCATAACTCGTCAGGGTCAAGGTCACAAGGTCAAAAAAATTGGTATTGATGGAAAGGGGTTGTCACAAGATATACACATGTGAAATATGAAAGCAGTACCTATTACGGTTCAGAAGTTATGACCAAGGTTAAAGTTTTTGTGACAGCGTGACTGACGGACTGACGGACTGACGGACGGACTGACGGACTGACTGACGAATGAGAAATAATAGTCCCCAGCTTTCGCTAAAAGCGGGGGACAAAAAGTAATAAATCAATAGGAACAAAATTAGTGGCATTTCCCTTTTCTAATGATTATAAAAATTGTTGTAAAGGGGAATTTATGCCATTTTCAAAATTATTACAGTTATGCACAATTCGCTTATTCATGCTCCCTGCATGGGTATAACAAACCAGTACTAGGCATGTCTGCTGAAGAGATATCAAAGTCATATCTGTATCAAGGAAATGGTTTCTATGTAACCCTGTCAGACAAACATTTACTAATCTGCAGCAGGCAACTTTGAAAACATGCATTGATAAACTCAAGGCTGCTCAGAATTTGGCCCATAATACCTTGACTTTAAACCAAGTGACAACATACAACATTATAAAACAGTAGGGGTCATCTACTCACGGAATTCAATCATCTAGTGAAGTTTAAAGACTCTTGGTCAAAGCGGGTTCTTGAAATATAAGCCAGAATTTAATTTGGCATTTACAGTCCCTGTGACCTTTGTCTAAATGCCCAAATAACGATAGTGGTCATTTACTCATGGAATCCAATCATCTAGTTAAGTTTGAAGACTCTGAGTCAAAGGGTTCTTGAGGTATTGAGTGGAAACGTACTAATCAGATTTTTAAAAGTCCCTTCACCTTTGAACCACGCAGTAACCCCCAAAAATTATAAAGGTCACCTACTGAAGGAGTCAAATCATCCTTTGAAATTTGAAATTTGAAATTTGAAGACACCGGGTCAAAGGGTGACCTCCCTTACGAAAAGCAGTTTCTGACAACACACTTCCAATAAACTGGTAATTAGCTAACACTACACTGACATCTAACTGTCTTAAAAAAAAAACACACACTGAGATCTATTGTGTTTCACACTGGTATGATTTATTTTTTTCTGGAAATACACTGACAGAAACTTTCAGTCTATTGCCAGTTTCTGACATCAGACTGTTGGTACAACTGGTTATAGACTAATAAGAATCTGTTGCAAAAGGTGGTATGACTACACACTGACAATAACCTGACACTAGCATGTGAAGAAAAACAGACTTGACATTAGACTGACAATAACAATTTTTAAATCTAATGGGACTGTTATTATCTAAATATAAACTGACAAAAGAAGGACATTAAGCTGGAAATAAATAACATGTGTTACATTTTTGCTTGAGGTCTGACAATAGACCGACGATAATTCTCAGTCATTCTTCAACAAACTTGTAGACTGACAATGCACTGGCAAGAAAAAACAACGACGACAACAACAACAACAACAACAACAACATTTTTCAAAATGGAGGATTTAAATGACATGTGATGGTTAAATTTTGGCAATGTTTTCACAAAACACTCGACTCTCATGGATTGTAATCAAATATTTTGTGAATAGTGACTTATAAATAACTTTTCTACATATCTAAGTGATAAGTTCAAACAAAATAAACAATAAATGGAGCATGCAGGCACCGAAATTAGTTGTAGAAACTTTGATCGAGTTACCTCTTTATGTTTTTATTTGTCTTTCTGCCAGAGCCATAAAAAAAGTTGAGGATTTTTTAAAGAATTTGTTAACACCTGCTTATTGGAGGAAGCCAAAGAAGACATCAAAAAATGTATTGTGGAATAAAAGTCATGAATGACAAGTGTAGCCACCAAAGGAGAGCAAAAAGAACAGGACTATATGATAGGGAAAGATATCTACTCTCCAAACAACTTCACACTCCTCTTTGAAATTTATACAAGGACTAACAATCTGTGTAGAACTTTGGTTCTTCACTTGCTACTATACTATCAATCAGGTTATTGATTTAGGGCCATCTGGGCCCTGTTGTTGATGTAATGTCAGTGTGTTGTCAACTACTGATTATTTTTTTTAATTCCCAGCTATTGTTAGTATCATGTCATTGTGTTGCCAGTGATATTGTTACAGCCAGGATGCTGTCAGTGCGAAACCAGTGTAAATGTAATGTCAGTGCATTGTCAGCTGGTTTAAACTTTAATGTCATGTAAAATCTGATAATAGACTGGTTACAATATACCCTAGCAATAGACTAAAAAGGCCAAAATCTAGGCTGATGTTAGTGTGATGTCATTGTGTTGCCAGACAATATGTTAATGTCAGTTTGTTGTTTGTGTGTTGTCAGTTCATTCTTGTGAGGAATTCTTCAAATTTGAAGAAAATGCAACAATTTAATGTCTCAATTATAACTCTAAAAATATAAATTTATGCATTATTTGATCTGACAATAAAATGGTCTTTGCTGGTAATACACTAACTGCATGACATACAATAAACTGGTTTTCAACTGACAACAGACTGAATCAGTGTAATGTCAGATTGGGTAATAGACTGATAATTGACTGGAAAAAAGCTGAAGTTTAGCTGGCAAGAACATGGCAATACACTGATAACACGCTGACGATGTACCCAATTTCCGTACGGTTGAATCAGTAACCCCCCAAAAAATGAAGGTCATCTTAGTTACTGAAAGCGTTAAATGATCCTTCGAATTTTGAAAACTGGGTCAAAGAGTTCTCGAGATATTAACCCTTTCCCTCATACGACAATTCTTCAGCAGACGACTATGAACATATTTTGTCAAAAAATAGATAATTCAATGGATAACCTATGACCAAAAGTGGAAAACATTGTGGCAAAAGGAGAAATTGCTCGTTTTGTCACTATGTTTTCAAAAGCTGTCTGCTGCAGAGGGATCAGAAAGCGTCTATATAAGGAAAGCCTAAATATATTGAACTTTTCAGCCCTTTTGAAATTGACCTTCGACCCAGTGACTCCAAAACCGATTTTATAAGGCAAAATAACCCCGCCCTCTGGCGTCCATGTTTTTCGACCAATCAACATGGCTTGAAGGAATCTGATAGAGGGTCTCCCAAATAACATTTCTACAAAAAAATTGAAAATTGGCCGAACACTTTCGGAGGAGAAGATTTTTCAAGTTTTCACTATAGCCATATAAGGCAAAATAGCCCCGCACCCTGGCGATCATAGGGGGCGGTCATGATTTTCGACCAATCAACTTGGCTTGAAAAAATCTGATAGAGGGTCACCCAAGCAACATTTCAACAAAATTATTTGAAAATCGGCCTGATACTTTTGGAGGAGAAGATTTTTGGAGTTTACACTCGGTTTTCGGTTGCAATGGAAACCAGAATTTTGCATGGATCCAAAAAAATTGAAGGAATTTAGGAGAGAACATTGAGAGGATGCTTCCTATGAATTTTCATCCGAATTGGCCATGTGGTTAGGGAAGAGAAGTCGTTTGAAGCAAAAAGTTAACAGATGCAAGCATGCACAGTGGACAATTCGCCATGACTTAAGCTCGACTGGCTGGAGCTAAAAACGACCTGACACTTTCGAAGGAGAAGATTTTTTAAGTTTTCACGAAAGCCATATAAGGCAAAATAGCCCTGCCCTGTGGCGGCCATGTTTTTTCGACCAATCAACATGGCTTGAAGGAATCTGATAGAGGGTCATATAAGGAACATTTCTACAAATTATTTGAAAATCGGTATGACACTTTTGGAGGAGAAGACCAATCAACAGGGTTTGAAGGAATCTAATAGTGAGTCACTTAAGGAACATTTCTACAAAATTATTTTATTCTGGCGTGACACTTTTGGAGAAGATTTTTTAAGTTTCAAGCATAGCCATATTAGGCAAAACTGCCCCGCTCCCTGTCGGCCATGTTTTTGACCAATCAACATGGCTTGAAGGAATCTGATAGAAGGTCATCCAAGGAACATTTCTACAAAAAAAATTGAAAAACTGCCAACCAGTTTGGGAGAAGAAGAATTTTAAAGTTCCATGATTTTGTCTGACTTGAATGAATTAAATGAAATTTTATGGGAAGCTTCACTACCAAGAAGAGATATGCATAGCATTAAGATACATGTTACAGTTTGATGATTGTTCACAGAAAAATTGCTCTTTTAATTTCTGTCCGTCCCGCTTTTGTCCAGGCTATTTCTCAGCATCAATTGAATTAATTCAATGGAAATACATATTAATATTGTCTCTATTTCATGCCTAGCGCAGGCAAGTGATAACAGATTAGTATTACAAAGTACCTTCCCATTCATTGCGGTTGACCAGTTTGATGAAAATGATGCACTGTTTCTCACGCTGTTGATGACATGAATTCATGAATATGCAATATTTAAACAAGAGGGCCAAGATGGCCCTAAATAGATCACCTAATTGATAGTAAATTAGTAGCAAATATTTAACTGCAAATATCTGGGAAAATTTTATCAGGGAGTGCAAATGAAACTGCAAAGGAGTGGACACTTCTCAAGAAACAGCTTATCAATAAAGGCCATTTATATCTTGAAATCTAACAAGAACTTTAATAAGAATGGAATTATAAAGTTTTTGTCATTTTGCACCTTTCCTGATGCCGCCTTGCTGCCCTGTTTTTCAACGAAATCAATATGGCTTCAACAGTTCATTTAAAGGGTCACTTAAGGAACATTTCTACCAAATTATCTTGCAATCGCACAAGTAGATTATGGAGGAAAAGGATTTTAAAATGTTGGGTATTTTTCTCACTTTCTGATGCCGCAGCAACCAAAGTTATCAATGGAATTTAAATCTTTGAACAATTTTGAAAGAGAGACACCAAAGGAACATTCTTGTGATGTTTTTGTGGAAATTGGTCTATTTGAATGGTAGGAGTTGGTTCTCAGTATTTGTAGCTAAAAGTTCAATTTACCCTTTTTGTGATGACGCCTGGTTGATATGATTGTGTAACCAATCAAAACGGCTTAAACAAATTAAATAGAGGATCATTACAGTAAGATTCGTATTATATTTTCTTACAAATCAGACAAGCACTTTGTCATAAAAATGGAATTTTCAAATGTTGTCATTTTGCCCCTTTTCTGATGCCGCCTGACTGCCATGTTTTTCGACCAATCAGTATGGCTTGAACAATTTTTATAGAGGGTCACCCAAGGAACATTTCTACAAAATTATATTTGAATCTGACAGAGCAGATTCGGAGGAGAAGATGCTTTTAAAGTTTGGACATTTTGTCCCCTTTCTGATGCCGCAGCAACCAAAGTTCTCATTGGAATTTTAATCTTTGAACAATTTTGAAAGAGGACCACCAGAGGAACAGTCCTGTGAAGTTATCAGAATAGCTCACCTTGAGCCTTTGGCTCAGGTGATCTAAAAAGCTGTTAATCGACAAAAATCGTGACATTTTGACCCAATGATTTCAAAGTGATTTACAGCATCTTTTCTAACCCTGTTCCACAAAATTAATAGAACGATTGACTCCTCTGCAGAATATAACTTATATTTTATGAAATATTGTGACAAAAGAAGAAATATATAGCATCAAAGACATTTAACCCTTTCCTCATATAGACACTTTCTGACGCTACTCAGAAGGAGCAATTTCTCCTTTTGCCACAATGTTTTCCACTTTTAGTCATTCTAGAGATTTTCAATTTTTTGTCAAAATATGTTCAAAGTCGTCTGCTGCAGAATATTGTCGTATGAGGGAAAGGGGTTAAATTTTGAGCAGCGTCACACAAAATGTGATTTTAACCCTTTCCCACTTGCAGACGACTTATGGAAACATTGAAAAAATATTTGTCAAAATGCTCCTTTTGCCACAATGTTTTCAACAATATTCTATAGTTATATTTTCATATACTATAGACGTTTCATATAAATTTCACAGTTGTATGCTGCAGATTTGCTGTATGTGGGATAACGTTAAATCATGTGGCAAATACAGAAATGGAAGTAATTGTTTGCTATGTCTTCTTCTTCCTCTCAGAATATAAAGCACTATTACATTTATGCTTTACTCACTTGCAGACAAATTTTTGATAGACGACTTTTAAAAGACATTGCTGATAAAAGGGAAATTGCTCAAAATTAAACGTAGATTTTTCCGTATCTTTGCCTAGTTAAATTGATTTATTTATAATTGAAAGTGTTCGAAGGAAGACTTGATCATGTCCTCTGCCAGTGTGTCAGTTAGTGAAAGTAAGGTAGACACAGAGGTCCAGATAAGGAGGCGTATACAGCTCTTTTCCCCACAATATCTCTCTTATCATCCAACCAACCTATGATGGTGGGTACTCAGAAAGAATCGTCTCAATGAGACAATTCTTTTGAGTACCCACAACATATGGTTTAGGTTATAAGGTCAAATAGAATTTAGAACATGCAAACGCCCTTATCTAGAGTTCTTTGGACAGTCCAATTATCCAAGTTTTTCATTAACCCTTTTCCCTCATACGACAATTCTGCAGCAGACGACTTTGAACATATTTTGTCAACTAATGGAAAATCGCTATAATTGAATGGATAACCTATGACTAAAAGTGGAAAACATTGTGACAAAAGGAGAAATTGCACGTTTTGTGCAATTTCTTCTTTTGTTACTATGTTTTCAAAAAGGCGTCTGCTGCAGAGGCGTCAGAAAGCGTTTATATGAGGAAAGGGTTAAATATTCTATTCTTCGTGAGTCTAAAACTAGTCTATCAGGAATAAATAAAAAATAAAAAATAAATAAAAAATGTTAATGCTACATGGACAAAATATGATTTATGAATTAATTCTTTCCGCTTTCTGACTGACGCCTCTGCAGCAGACGGCTTTTTGAAAACATAGTGACAAAAGAAGAAATTGCTCAAAACAAGCAATTTCTCCTTTTGACACAATGTTTTCCACTTTTAGTCATAGGTTATCCATTCAATTATAGAGATTTTCTATTTTTTACAAAATATGTTCAAAGTCGTCTGCTGCAGAATTATCGTATGAGGGAAAAGGTTAATGTGACATGGACAAAATATGATTTAGAATTAATTCAATATCAAAACACCAACATGAGGCTTAACCCTTTCCCTCATATAGACGCTTTCTGACACCTCTGCAAGAGACAGCTTTTTGAAAACATAGTGACAAAGGAGAAATTGCACAAAACGTGCAATTTCTCCTTTTGCCACAATGTTTTCCGCTTTTTGTCATAGGTTATCATAATTGAATGGATAACCTATGTTTAGACAAAATACGTTCAAAGTCGTCTGCTGCAGAATTGTCGTATGAGGGAAAGGGTTAAAACCTCTTCAACTGCAGTTGAAAAACAAAATTCAACAAACACAGTGGACAAAACAATAAAATGATAATTTCATACACAATACTAATGATAATTTACAAGGTGGCTTCAAATTTAGAAGTTTAAAGAATCAATTTACAACAAATTAGAGCATAAATCTATTTACCTGTATTAATGCAAGTATATATCACAATATTTTATGATCACACAATGATTTATCCTGAATAATCCAAGCCAATAAAAACAAGTACAGTATTTTTGTGCACAAAGTAGTTCCTGTGCTTACAAAGGTGGAAAGAAAATGTTCTCAAACTGTAGACAGCACTAATTCTCCAATCATTACCAACAATTGTGTCCGCTTTTGCAGAGCCCTGCAGATAATAGGAAATTCTGGTTACATTGAGAGTGTTTTAACCCTTTCCCACATACAAAAAATCTGTTTGTATAATTGAATAAAGTTGAAAACACTGGCAAAGGGGGAAATTGTTTCACCTTTTGTCAGTGTTTTCAAAAGTCATCTGCTGCAGAGGCATCAGAAATGTGGGAAAGGGTTAAACTGTTTACCTATCGTCTCACTCATAGATGATACTGTTTAGTACCCACAATATAGAATTTTGTATTGCAGTAAGAAAGATATTGTGATTAAAATAGTAAGGTGATTTCCTTACATATATTTAGTGCTCTTAACGTTACTTCATTATCAGCTTAATTTATGTGATTGTCAAGTTGATTCTTATAAGTATCTACAGTATTCATTAAATGCAATAACTATTTCCTTCATACAGATTACTTTGGTGCCCCCTCTGTCTGACACAGACAAGCTTTGAAAGAGAACCTATTTACAACAAACAATTTCACCTGTTCCCACAATGTTTTCCACTACATGTATATATATATATATGTGTGTATATCAAACTTATACCATCAAGCCTACAAATATAACTGTTTGACTATATGACAGCTTTTTCACCAAGATAGCTTCAAAGCAGGCATCTTCAAGAAATTAATATCTGCTTATCTGTAACAATTGGATCGTTATTATCAAAGTGATAAAATATAAAGTAGATCTACAAAAATATTTAAACTTATTCAGAGTTTAAAAGTCACTGATTGATAGGACAATAATTCCAAGTTTTGTCATTTTCATCATTAAATATAATTTTTGAGTAGATCTAGCAATTTTTCATGATTTTAAATGTATCTGCTCCAAAACATTGATGTATAAAATTAAAAAATAAAAAGCCACTTGTTTCACCTTTCTAATTTACAACTTTGGGGAGTCACATGTAAACCTATTCAAGGGTATAAAAGTAACCTTCTGCGAGCGAGCTTGCTTGGCAAAAACAAAATATCCAATAATTCTTGGAATTACTGTTTACGCTGGGTTTTCCTACAATAATACTACACTCGTACAAAACTACTCCAAGAGCGTCCACAGAACTGAGATTTCTTCCAGGTGATTAAACTTCGTTAATACTTTCTATAGTAATTACTCATGTTATACTCACTGACAGAGAATGAAATCACAGGACTGAAAGAAACGTGGATATGTGATCTCGTGTTTTATTATACTTCTGCGTAACAACTTAATAATCGAGCGCTGAGACCGGTAATTCAGAAACGTTCGTATCATGTCAGAGAGACGCTTGTATGTCAGAATTCAAAGCACTGCAAGTACTGTATCAAAAGGATTTGAGCGACTTCACCATTATAAAACAAAGCACTGAAGACAGAAGTGCTGACGGGAAGGTTGGAGAAGTAGGGAAAATGTGAAGGGAAATAACAATTGCAGCTTATGTTTATGTATTTATTGTTAAGAAGTTGAAAGATCATATCAAAAATGCTAAATATTATGAGACTGCCAATTTGAAAACAGGAGTACCTTGTTGGCACTATATCGCTCTCCTGAGTGCAATAGCTCACAAGTATACACATTTAAGACATGAAGAATCAAAGGAAAATTTGACAGCAGGATTAGGCAGAACATTTTTAAGTTTCTGCCTTATTATAATGAGAAATATGTCAATGTTAAATCAACTACCACCAAGTAGAAATAATTATCTAAACCATGTACTAGACTGTGAGAAAGTGTTTGAACAATGCAAAACTCATCACGATAATTATTCTGACAAAGATTCAAAATGCATACTCCACAGTGTTATCAAGATTTCCTTCATTTGGCCTAGTGACCTATTTTTGTTTACCTGATATTACCTCTTTTTTTTCGTCGCAATTATCCGGGAATATTCGCAAACATTTTTGTTTGTAAGATATATTATGGAATATGTAATTGCCGAATATAAAAACAAAAGGTAAAATGCGGAAACATAATTGTAAGATGATTTGTTTCACAATGGCAAATTTAAACTGAATTGGACAATCTCCGTAGATACTCGAACATATTCGTACTTTTAAGTTCCAATTCGCAAATGTTAATAAGCTTCCATATTTGACCTCTCGGCGCATTAATTTCTAAAGCATTTGTTAAACTTATATTGGAGTACTCACGCCTTAGATCACTGATGTTCCAACAACATTATAATGATCATTTTGTTGAAGATCTTAACCTTTTAAATGCAGTTTTCTTGAATCCATAATGAACTATATTTTTCTCGCGCAGTCTCGCCCTAAAATGTGTTGTTGGGTGTTAACAGCAATTGGCAGGCTTCCAACTCCGAAAAAAGGGTATTACTACTATGACCAGGGGCTAAAGCCCCAGGCCAAAAATCCCGATATGTTCCAACAACATTATAATGATCTTTTTGTGGGAGATCTTAACCCTTTAATATGCAGTTTTGTTGAATCCATGATGAACCATTTTTTTCCCGCAGTCTCACCCTAAAATGTGTTGTTGGGTGTTAACAGCAATTGGCAGGCTGCAAACCCCGAAAAAACTGTATTACTACTATGACCAGGGGCTAAATAATTCCGTATTCAAAGATGCCTTTCTAATACAACTGTACTGGTATACCGAATACAAGCAAACCTCGGGTTTTCTACCTAACATCGGGATCTACATGTCTCAATGATAAATCTAATCATGCAAGTGTTAAACGAAATAAATAATAAATTTATAATGGATAAGACCCTTGTTTTTGGTCTCTGTGTTTTATGCAGAGACATGTATATTATATGTTTTTATATGTCTCTGTTTATGTGAAGCGCTAATATGATCCGCTTTTAGAAATGTTATTTTCTAGCGTAAATATCTCTTGCTTCTGATATATTTTATTTGTTAACATTGTTTTCCTTTTTCAAAAAGTTGTTTCCCTTAGACCATTGTAGGATAGCTAAGTTAAGACGCTTGTTTTTAGTCTTTGTATTTTATGTAAAGCGATTATATGATCCGACTATAGAAATTTAATGGTCGAGGGGGAATAACTCGTGATTCTGATCAATTTCCTTTTCTAAAGTTGTCTTCATTAAACCATTGCAGGTTAGCTTAACTAAGACGCTTGTTTTTGCTCTTTGTATTTTATGTAAGGCTGTTATATGTTATGGTCAAGGGGAAATAACTTGTGCTTCTGATATATTTCATTTACTAGAGTTGTTTCTCCTAGACCATACAATTAATTACATTTTTCAAAAGTTGTCTCCCTTGGACCATTGCAGGATAGGTTAGCTAAGACGCTTGTTTTGTGTCTTTGTATTTTATGTAGAGCGCTTATATGATCCGACTTCAGGAATATAATGGTCTAGGGGAAATAACTCGTGCTTCTCATAAATTTCATTTTCTTTAGTTGTTTCCATTAGAGCATTTAGTTAATTACAATTTTCAAAAGTTGTCTCCTTTAAACCATTACAGGATAACTTAGCTTAGACGCATGTTTTTGCTCTTTGTATTTTATGTTATGCTATGATATGTTATGGTCTAGGGGAAATAACTCGTGTTTCTTACATATATTTCATTTTCTATAGTTGTTTCCCTTAGACCATTAAACAAATAATATTTGTCAACAGTTGTCTCCCTTAGACCATTGTAGAATAGCCTACCTATGACGGTCGTTCTTGTATTTCAGAAATTGAATGGTCTAGGGGAAATAACTCGTGCTTCAGATGTATTGTATTTTCTATAGTTGTTTCCCTTAGATAATAACATTGATATAATTTTTCAAAAGTTGTCTCCCTTAGACCATTGCAGACTAAGACGGTCGTTTTTTGTATTTTAATGTGGTCTAGGGGAAATAACTCGTGCTTCAGATATATTTCATTTTCTATAACTGTTACCAAAAGTTGTCTCCCTTAGACCTTTGCAGGGCAGCTGAACTAAGACGGCACTTAAATGATCCGATTTCAGAAATTGAATGATTCTAAGGAAAATAACTCGTATTTCAGATATATTTCTTTTTCTATAGTTGTTTCCCTTAGACTATAAAATTGAAATCATTTTTAACGAATTATTTTTTCTCAAAAAATAATACAGTTAACGCGATCGTTTTTCTTTCCGGAAGTCACGGTTAAACTACACTTCCGCTTAGAATACACATTCGCTGCACCTAAAAAGTCCTAGTATTTTTCGATATTAAAATGACTTCTACGTGTTATTTCAATACAGTGAAGTCATAATTATACTATCGAATCATCATAGATAATCAATTTTCTAGAAAATATCAAATTAACAGTACGCGCATATATATTTCATTTGTCGGCAGGTACGTATAAGCCACGAGTATGAATTTTAGTCGTATGCCCATTCACTAGAAGTCGACCCCACGCTGTATAGAACAATGTTAATCTCACAAATATGCCACTACGCAGAGCTCAGTGAAATAGTCAGTGTGCATTTTAAACGCTCGCATCGCCGTTGTTTCTCCTTTTTCCAACATGATAACGATGATCAAAGAGGCTTTCTAATTATAGATCATGGTTTACATACGCGCGCATTCAGTTAGCTTAATATATATACGAAAGTAACGCTCAAAGTTGTATCAAAGTACCGTGGTGCAATGGAGAGCGTGTAGAACTACTTATCATGGACTACTTATGGACGCGAGTTCGAGTCCTAATAGGAACTGTTCTTTTTTTTTTTTTTAATTCTTATTTTATGCGATTTGTTAATCATTATAGATTTATAATAATTAATTCACTCACATGAAACATAGTTATAATATAAGCCGAAATCCTGGATCCGCCCCTGGTGACGAAAACAAATCGAACTAACAATGTAAATCTCACAAATATGCCATGGGTGTTTTGACAGACTTTACGCAGAGCTCAGTGAAAGAGTTAGTGTGCATGTTAAACGCTCGCATCGCCGTTGAAATGCTACATTTACTAAAACTGTCAACTGATAAAAAAAAATCTCTGGACAAAAATATTAATAATAATAAAATAGACTAAATTGTGCAATAGCATGATCAATTGCATTCATAAATTAGATTTTACAAATGTTCAAAATAATTCGTTACCAGTACTTCAGTACTTTGATTTCAAAAGATGTCTCCCTTAAACCATTGCAGTAGGGTCTTTCAAATAAACCCTGATTGCAGGTAGCCTTCCTAAGATGGTTGTTCTTGTATTTTAATGATTTTATGGTCTAGGGGAAATAACTCGTGCTTCTGATATATGTTATTTTCTATAGTTGTTTCCTCTAGACCTTAAAATTAATTACATTTATCAAAAGTTGTCTCCGTTGCAGGAAAGGTAAGCTAAGACGCTTGTTATTTGGTCTTTGCATTTTATGTAAAGCATTTATATGATCAGACTTCAGAGAGCGTTTTCGGCTAATGCAATCTAGTTGCTCGAGAAGAAAATCTGAACATGCGCAGTACACGACACGAGTAACCATTCACGAACGCCTAACCCCAGTGTTGTGTTGTTTACAAATGGCGACCTTCTGTGCATCAGCCGTCAAATAGTGGGGGTCGCTCGAGTCGAGTAGATTAGTGATTAAGCGCATGCGCAGTTCGCTTACTCGATAAGTTCGACTTTCAACCCCAGTTACTCTCGTTACGCGAGTAAACAAGTCGATAACTCGTGCTTCTTATATTTTTCATTTTTTAAAGTTGTTTCCATTAGACCATTAATTAATGGTGTCTCCTTTAGACCATTGCAGGATAGCTTAGCTAAGACGCTTGTTTTTTATCTTTGTATTTTATGTAAGGTTCTTATATGTTATGGTCTAGGGGTTATAACTCGTGATTCTGATATATTTCATTTTCTAAAGTTGTTTCCCTTGTAGGAAAGGGTAAAACATTAAGCATAGCCTTGGTTTTCCGTAGGCGTCGCTCATGCCCTTATGTGTAAGCATAGGTAAACTACATTCAATGGAACATACTGATTCGTGGTTGCGACGATGGCATCCATATCGATCAGGGACACTATATTGTCCCTGATATCTATCGATAATAAGATAGACCCTGATACATAGTAACCGCCCTGTAAGAAGCTCCAAGGTTACCACACGTATCATTATTAACTGCGTTACATAGTTTTAGCGTATTACGTTTGAAACAGCGTCGTCAATATTAAAGCGCGTCGTCAGTGACATAAATAATTCTTCTCTGGTAGACTGGTAGTCTTCATGTCAATTGACCTGTAAACTGACAATGTCATGTATTCATGATGCAACAGTTCAATGTACACCAGACCATGCCCGGCTAACAATGTAACGCAAATCATGAGTACTTTCTCCCTTTTCAAAAATGTTTTTCAAAAGTTTTTCGACTGCGGAAGCGTCTGTAAGCAGGAAAGGGATAACATGAGGTTTCTCTTTAACAAAGATTTGTCTACCGGCGACTTTTGCAGATACATGTACATGTATTGTGAGAAACGGATAAACTTCTGACAATAGTAGTTTCCTTCCACACTTGTGTTTTAAGCCTTTCCCTCATACGACACTTCTGCAGCAGACGACTTTGAACATATTTTGTCAAAAGATGGAAAATCTCTATAATTGAATGGATAACCTATGACTAAAAGTGAAAAACATTGTGTCAAAAGGAGAAATTGCTCGTTTTGAGCAATTTCTTCTTTTGTCACTATGTTTTCAAAAAGCAATTTGCAGCAGAGGCGTGAGAAAGCGTCTATATGAGGGAAACGCTTAAGCCTTTTCAACGTGGCAAGACGGTGCAACAAACACTTTCAAAAATGTCGAAAATTTTACATAGAAAACGCTAATTAAATAAAGTTGAAAATAATGTACCAAAAAGGACAATTACCACAATAATGCCAGAGGCCGCATACCACTGTAGATACCGCACAACGCGTCTGCATTTTGGAAGGGGTTCACAATATTTCCACGCGGAAATTTATTGCTTATACTTTCGTCCGATATAGTGTACGTTAACGATCTCATTGAACGGTTGAAGCCAATTAAAGACATACATAATTTCTGTATCATTATTAGTCCCCTACCGGCGTGCCGAAGGGGACTATTAGGTTTGCACTCCGTCCGTCAGTCCATCTGTCAGTCAGTCAGTCAGTCAGTCCGGCAAATCAGTTTTCCGCACTTTTTTTCTACATGCTTTGAGGTATTGAGCTGAAATTTTGTATATGCCTTTGTAATCATGTGTCACAGATCAAGTTCGCGTTTCCTGGGATTTCGTCAATTTTTTAATGAGTTATGCCCCTTTTTGGACTTAGAATATTCGTTTTCCGCATTTTTTTTCTACATGCTTTGAGGTATTGAGCTGAAATTTTGTATATGCCTCTGTAATCATGTGTCACAGATCAAGTTCGCGTTTCATGGGATTTCGTCAATTTTTTTTATGAGTTATGCCCCTTTTTGGACTTAGAATATTAACCGGTAGGGGATTATGGTATTGCTTGCAATCCTACAGTTACTTGTTCAAGTATATTGGACATGGTAATCTTATCCCGTCCTCTTGCCCCAGGAATACCCGATGCTCCGTTAAATCGCTGTTCATCTTTAAGACAGAACCTCTTTCACTATTCCATACCGCGACTAGCCTGGCACAAGGCTCTATGTTTATTATTATATGGCTGCATTTCAACTGGTGTCCGAAACATCAAGCCCTAAGAACGATAATCAGAGGCATGCATATTTTGTCTATTAGAGTTCTCCCCAATTGTAACATTGAAAAATAACCATAAGGACTGTTGCCAGTCTATACCGCGACATACACGTCACCTTTAGTATCAACAGCGATTCCAGACGCTCCTCGTAGGTCATAGTTGACATATTCGTTCAACGTTTCACCGTCCAAGCTATGTTGCGTGATGGTCTTATTGTATGGGTTTGTCACGTACAGAGTCTGCTTATTTCTTGATAAGGCGATATGCGCTGGTTGCACCATCAGCGGTTGGTAATTGTTGAATGTTTCGAACGATCGCAGAACTTCTCCGTTCATGTTTAAAGTTTGAATTCGTCTCGGGCCTATGCACGTGACCATAAACGTGTTCAAATGGAATAGTATACCAAAGGATTTTTCGGGCGTTTGAATGTGCACTTTCGTAATCAGGCATCTGTCGTTGATATTGATCAGTACTATTTCAAATTCATCTGGCATCGTAACGGCAACCTGACTGTCATTGACGAGCGCAACATCTCTGGGAAGTCTTACTGTACGCATGCGCGATACCACACGGTATGTCTTCAGGTCAACCAGTTTAATGGCGTTATTGTACCAATCGACGGCGACCATTATGCGGTCATCCGGGGTAACAACCAAACCCCATATTACACTCCCGAGTTTATCGGTATCTCCCGGACATAGACGGTGCACATTCCTTATCCCGACACTCGGGGATTTCTTTGGTGCTGGTGTCGGGTCCACTATTGTTGTTGATTTTACCTCTACTTAATCTGTTATTATCATTCGAAGCATCTCTTGTTCCACTATTAGTCGGAGTAACAAAACACCGTGAACAATTCCTCTCACGAGGTGTTTCACACTCACTGTTTCGTGTCACGTGGTAGGGTGAACAGTTCCTCTCACGAGGTGTTTCACACTCACTGTTTCGTGTCACGTGGTAGGGTGAACAGTTCCTCTCACGAGGTGTTTAACACTCACTGTTTCGTGTCACGTGGTAGGGTCTGTGAGTTGCCGTAGTTGTGGATGTTCCGCAACGGCGTTTCCTGAGTGTTGGCGGCATTGTCGACCAGTACTTCAGCTGTAAATAATCAAGTGCATTCTGTGTCACTCAAGCTGTACAAAATAGAGGCCAAGACTAACAACTATGAATTTGCGACCAGTGTAGACCCACACAGCGCAAAAATGTTGTCTGATAGGGCTCTGCATTGTGAACAATAAGTCATGGGAGGTTTAAAGAAACTTCCCTGGAGGGGGTAAGAGAGAGAGAGAGAGAAAGAGAGAGAGAGAGAGAGAGAGAGAGAGAGAGAGAGAGAGAGAGAGAGAGAGAGACGACAGACAGACAGACAGACAGACAGACAGACAGACAGACAGACAGACAGACAGACAGACAGACAGACAGAGACAGAGACAGACACATACATACATAGAGAGACAGAGAGACAGACAGACAGACGGATAGAGATGGAGACTGAAATCTACCTACGACAAGAAGCCCAAGTGTAAGCGTTTCAAAGTTTCGCCAGGTTTGTAAAACAATATGGACGCCTCTCCGGGCCAGGCGAAGACTGTCTTGCGGAGGATTTAAAATGAATGATAATTACGATTAAATTGCATGCAGTTTAGTCAAAGGAAATATGTTTCCCCCGAAGGCTCCAAGGATGATTGTATAACTACACAGGGCGGGGCATAAACCTGATCGTTCTGGGGAGGCATGAACTGATATGTATCGTCCCTGTTCGGAACCCCCGAATGTCGGTCTTCGTATGACGTGATCCAATTATAATGATAATCGATCGCGGGATTGTTATCACCTAGATAACCCGTTTCTTGATGAGCTTTATGTGTAGATCGTCAACGTAGCCGTTGACATCCTATGATCTAGTCGTCTGACACAAAATCGCTTAAACTCTACCAATACACAACAGAACGGCTTTGAAAACATCTCGGGGAAAAAATGGGGGAAAACCTCAATAAACGAAAGTATAATTTTGTAATACAGTTGAAAACATTTTGACAAAAGGGGTAATTGCGCATTATGCTGCATATGAGTTTAAATGCGTCTGCACGTGGGAAACTGTAATCTGGAAATATGAAAGTACGTCTATAAAACTGGTATCTGGAAATATGAAAGTACGTCTATAAAACTGGTATCTGGAAATATGAAAGTACGCTTATAAAACTGAGTGGTAAGAACGTAAGAAAATATTAGAAGTTGCTCGTGCTAAGAAATTTCCCTTTTGCCACAATGTTTTCGAAATTGTGTCTCCTACACAGATGTTATTAAATAATCTGTAAAATGTAATTGTATTAACGAAAGCATTTCTTGACAGCTTTATTTATCTTCTCGTGATGTGTTTACATGTTGTCGACATCATCTTAACTTATGGTGGTTTTTTAATTACAAAACGTGGAAAACAATTACACTTTGCACATAGATTGTACAGTCATTTTCATATATTTAATACTTTAAGCTAGAAACACGAAAGCATGTTTTAAGATAAAAGAGCAGTGTGTTCATTTTACGACAGCAAACGTAGCCAATCAAATTACAGCTTCCTCAAATTCAATTTAATTTGATTGGTAGAATGGTTACCGTTATCTACCATTACAATACAGTGAACGCGGATGTGCGATTATATTTATAAAGGGAATTAACTCTGCTACTTTATTTGATGAATCTTTGATAGATTAGTCTCCCTTACACGATTTATATATACCGCTTACTGTTCATCATCTCATTTTGTTGTCATTAAACTTTTCCATGATGAATCCTTTCCCATTCAGATTCATCTACTGCTGACGACAATTAAAACATTATTGCTCCTTTTGTTTTAATGTTTTCAACTTTATTAAACTATTAAAAAGATTTTTCATAGATTTGCATATAGACAGTTTTGGTCTGCTGCAAATTTATTGTTTTAGGGAATCAACTTAAACATAACCTGTTTCGTAGAGTTGCTGAGACTCTAGCTCTTTCCGATACTACCCCCATTAGCACCGATACATGCGAGGTATTTTCCCCTGAAACCCCATCCCCACATAATTTAGCATTTAGTTGAATGAGAAACAATTAAAAGCATCTCAGAAATGTTCAAAACCTAGACTGGAATTTGAACCCAAAACCTCTTGATTGTCGGTCCAGCTCGATCGTGATCATCGGACCACTTCTGCAGCATACGTGATGTTTCGAATTTGTTGGTTAATGTTGCTTGTCTAGACAAATTTGTTGGTTAATGTTGCTTGTCTAGACGGATTTGTTGGTTAATGTTGCTTGTCTAGACGAATTTGTTGGTAAATGTTGCTTGTCTAGACGGATTTGTTGGTAAATGTTGCTTGTCTAGACGGATTTGTTGGTAAATATTACTTGTCTAGACGGATTTGTTGTTAACTGTTACTTGTCTAAACGGATTTGTTGGTAAATTTTACTTGTCTAAACGGATTTGTTGGTAAATGTTACTTGTCTAGACGGATTTGTTGGTAAATGCTACTTGTCTAGACGGATTTCTTCTCTGACAACGTTTGGAAATTATACTTACTCAGAGCTCCAGATAAGGGACATTATTCATGTTCTAAAACCCTTATTGGGACAATCAAACTCTATGTTGTGGGTACTCAAAAGAATGAGACGATTCATTTAAGTACACAAAGCATAGGGTTTGGATAAGCATTTTCACATTGGGGAAAGGATTATTGGCCGTTGGGTAAATATCCTATGGGGTTTTAACCCCAGGGGTTAATATCCCGAGGGGGGTGTTGTCCGTTTTCCGGTTGCGTGATACGAGAGATATTTCGGGGATAAGACCAGTTTACTCCCCCTTTATCTAGTTCTATGCTGCCTGACATAAAGCACGCGCTACCCAAGAGAGGTCATCAGTCTCATGTGTGTAAACGATGTTCGATCCCTAATGTCCAAATGATCTGAGATTAACCCCCCTTTCCCACATACAACAAATCTGCGGCAGATGACTTTGAACATATTTTGTCAAAAAATAGAAATTCTCTATAATTGAATGGATAACCCATGACTAAAAGTGGAAAACATTGTGACAAAAGGAGAAATTGCTCGTTCAGAGCAATTTCTTCTTTTGTCACTATGTTTTTAATAAAGCTGTCTGCTGCAGAGGCGTCAGAAAGCGTCTATTTGAGGGAAATGGCTAAGAGAGGTCACCAGTCTCATGTGTAAACGATGTTCGATCCCTAATGTCCAAACGATCTGAGTTTAAAACCCCCTTTCCCAACATAAAACAAATCTGCAGCAGACGACTTTGAAATCATTTAGTCAAACATATAGAAACTGTCTAAAAAATATATAAAAACAATAATTGAATAAAATTAAAAATATTGTTGCAAAAAGGGGAACATTCTTATTATGAGCAATTTCTCCTTTTGTCTCAATGTTTTTAATAATCGTCTGCTGCAGAGGCGTAAGAAAGCATCTGCATATGGGAAAGGGTTAACTCTTTCTAACATACAACAAAGCACAAGAATTATGCAGCAGACGACTTGGACAAATTCTACCCAACAATTTTGGAAATCTCTAAATATGAAGATATGATATAACAAATTAATTGAAAACATTGTGACAAAAGGAGAAATTACTCCAATTTCGGCACAATGTTACTGCAGGTGCGTTGAATTATGTGTTCGTGTTGAAGAGGGTTAAATGTAGCCAAGGATATACGACAAAATGTCAGCCGAAGATTTGTGTTAGTTATTATACGTAGGTTTATTTGATATAAAACATATCAAGCTGGTAATTGGTGTTTTATCAAATGTTAAGTGGGTGATGACATAGTTAATAGCTCGCTTATAACTTAACCAAACCCTATGTTGTGGGTACTCGAGGACGAATCTTCTTGAGTACCCACACTATATGGTTAAAGGTTTAAAAAAAGATTTTACAACATAAAACAACACGTTATCTACATCTATGTATGTACATGTACGTTCTTTTGATGAACATTTCAAGTTGGTGTTTCATAAGATTTAAAGTAGGTGTTGACAGTTGCTCAGAGATAATGGCAATTTACAGCCATGCTATCTCGTTTATTACTTAACCAAACCCTATGTTGTGGGTACTCGAGAAATAATCTTCTTGAGTACCCACACTATATAGTTTAAGGTTCTAAAAAAAATTTAGATCATAAAAAAACACATTATCTAAATCTCTGTATGCACATGTAGGTTCCTTTAATGAACATTTAAAGTTCAAAAGATTTTAAGTAGGTGTTGACAGTTGCTCAGAGATATAGATTATCTCGCGTATTACTTAACCAAACCCTATGATGTGGGTACTAAAAAAATAATCGTCTTGAATACCCACACTATATGGTTTAAGGTTTAAAAAATATTTTAGAACATAAAACAAAACACGTTATCTAAATATGTGTATGTACATATATAGTCCTTTTGATTAACATTTCAAGTTGGCCAATTGGGTTTTTATAAAATGTCAAGTGGGCGTTGGCAGTTATTCAGTCGTCTAGATAAGGGCTAATAAACAGCGCCGAATAAACCCATGATATCTCGCTTATTACAAAATCGGACCCCTAGGATGTGGGTACTCAAACGATTCGTCTCCACAACATAGGGTTTTGTGGTGAAAAAATAATGATTTTAGAACATGAGATACGCCCTTAATACAGAGAAGTGGGTGTTGACATTATTATTACCCATCTACTTATATATTCTAGAGTTTGTCCTTCAGCCTTCAACAGTGAACTAACCTTTTCCCTAGTATATAGTTAAGTGCTTTCAAAACGTTGCGGGGAAACTCCCAATGTATTCAACTGCATCAGCAATATTCTTCAAAATTCCTGGAGGTTATATTTTTCCTGAATGTTTTGAAATTGATTTATTGATTGATTGATTGAGTTATTGATTGATTGATTGATTGATTGATTGATTGATTGATTGGCATTTAACGCTGTTTACAACGGTATTGCAGTGATACCACGTCGCCTTTCTCGTACCAGTTCGCCACACAGCCTTCTTCCCAGGCAACTGGTTATCTTTCAACGTAGACTACTTATCACAATTAATGGAATCGACGCAAGTCCTGATGTCTTCTTTCAATCATCATATAGCAAATCTGTAGCAGACGACTTTGAAAACATTTTTCAAATATGTGAAAAGTTTCAATTAATGACAGTTTAAAATTGTTAAGTAGAGTTGAAAACATTGTGGCAAATGGTGAAATCGACGTTTGACAAAGGTCAATGCTTGTCAACGCCTGTTAACCCTTTCCCACATACAACACAGGTGCAGCAGACGACTTCCATAATATATTGACAAACATAAAAAATCTTCATAAATAAGAGGTTTTATTATTGAGAAGAGTTGAAAACATTGTGGTTAATGGAGAAATTGTTTGTTTTAACCAATTGCTCTTTTTGTCACGGTGTTTTCAAAAGTCGTCTGCAGCAGAGGCGTCAAAAAGTGTCTATAGGTGGGAAAGGTGTTACGAAGCATCATTTGATTTCCACTAATGGGTCAATATTATATCTTGAAAAAGCAGCCTAATGTTTGGAAAGGTTATTAATTTGAGTATAGAAATGGCACAGTCAGGAAACCGGAATTATAAAGTGACCGCTGTGATATAAATGAAAAATGTTGGAAAACGGCGTTTAACCCCAATCAATACAGTAGATAAAGTGTGAAGGAAATGGTTATTTATCCTGAGGATGTTTACTTCAGCAGACGGCTTTTATAAAAACATAGTGTCCTTTTGCCACAATGTTTTCCACTTTTAGTCATACGTTATCCATTCAATTATAGAGATTTTTTATTTTTTGACAAAAATATGTTCAAAGTCGTCTGCAGCAGAATTGTAGTACGAGGGAAAGGGTTATTTATCCTGAGGATGTTTACTTAATACCTTGCATAATTAGAATTTTATCATTAATTTACATCACTAAATGGGGATAGCTCCTCCCTTGCTATCTTTGTTATGTGTATTTCCCAAGTATTTTACTTCTATATTATTACCAGTATAATTATATAGATCCATCGCCACATTCATTCGTGAATTAACCCTTTCCCTCATATAGACGTTTTCTGACGCCTCTGCAGCAGACGGCTTTTTGAAAACATAGTGACAAAAGAAGAAATTGCTCAAAACGAGCAATTTCTCCTTTTGCCACAATGTTTTCCCCTTTTAGGTTATCCATTCAATTATAGAGATTTTCTATTTTTTGACAAAATATGTTCAAAGTCGTCTGCTGCAGAATTGTCGTATGAGGGAAAGGGTTAAACAGAAAAGATTTGTATCTTTAAAAACTCAAAATTATTGTTAGTCTTTGGCGACATGGCTTTTGGGATACTGTTATTCTTTACCGCTGAATGTGTTTCGGGAAATTGTCAAGAATTTTATATCTCCCATAAAACAAATCTGCAGAAGACGACTTCACAAACATCGAGACAAAAATATGGGTAATCTCCATAAATAAAAGAATGTTTTTTTAATATAGAGATTAAAACATTGCGACTAATTGGGAAATTACCCATTATAAGCAATTTCTCCATTTGCCACAGTATTTCCAAATGTCGGCTACTGCATTAAAACACGTCCGCATTTGTGAAAGGGTCAAAAATACTTTCATTCATATCTTTGTTATTTTATTTACCATATATAAGTATAACTGTACATTGTCCATATGTTACTCTATGATGTTGGCTCAAGGGTATAACTTGATAATATTAACATGTCCATGACCTTGGCGCAAATATATGTAATTTAACGATGTCCCATCATACTTTCACCAAACTTCAACCCTGCTACATTTATTTTACTTCATGTACGACAATTCTGCAGCAGACGACTTTGAACGTATTTTGTCAAAACATAGAAAATCTCCATAATTGAATGGATACCCTATGACAAAAAGTGGAAAACATTGTGGAAAAAGGAGAAATTGCACGTTTTGTGCAATTTCTTCTTTTGTCACTATGTTTTCAAAAAGCCGTCTGCTGCAGAGGCGTCAGAAAGCGTCTATATAAGGGAAAGGGTTAAAACAAATTTCAAATTCAGTGAATAAATAAGAACAGCAGTATTTAATACATCTTATCTTATATCCCGTGATGAGTGGGCTCTGCAATTGGGATTTATCCACACAAAAGCCGCTGTTACTAATTACGTCTCCACGAAGCAGACATCGAGGGTGATTAATATGAGTTGAAACCATGTGTCGCAATCAATGTATAATAAACAAGTTTAAATTGATACACCTTAGCACAAATGTCAAGACCAGGTCGATATGGTGGAGTTATACATTTAAATAATTTACCAGTGAGTCTTACTCCAGGATGTTCGACCTACATGTAAGTACTATATGAACCGCATCTAGCGAGTTGTAGTCTTAACCCTTTCCCTACATACAACAAATCTGCAGCAGACGACTTTGAAAACATTGTACCAAAATCCTGAAAAAAATCTCCATAAAAGATAGCTTAATTGTTAAATAAAGTTGAAAAATTGTGGCCTAAAAGAGAAATTGTTCATAATGAGCAATTTCACCTTTGGCCACACTATTTTTAAAAGTCGTCTGCTGCTATTGCATCAAAATACGTCTGCAGTGGGAAAGGGTTAATCATCTGCTTACAGTGACGACTCAGGCGAGCCTGTACATCCACACAGTCTCATCTGAGTCCACATCGTCCGCAAGCATGTGGTATACATTTGAATGCATTTTCTGGTAAAAGGCTAGAAGTGTAGCACGACTAGTTTAACGCCAACATACCTGTTAATGGTGTGAAAGCGGAGAATCGTTTAAACGACCCTAAATAACTAGACGCGGCTCATTATTTATAAAGAGTTAAGATAAAGACCTGCCTGTACATCCGGGTAGTCTGATCCAAAGGCATGGTGCATGGCCTGAGACTGTTTGGCTTCTTTTGTTGCCTTGTTGGTACAAAGTTAAAACTCGGATTGAATTAATGATAAGGGATAAATGAAGGTAAATAAAGCACATGTGACATTCCTGAGATTTTTTTTTTAATTAACCCTTGCCTACCTACAGAGGCATTTCGACGCATCTGCAGCAGACGACTTTTGAAAAAAATTGTTTAAAGGCGAAATGATGACTATTTTGAGCAATTTCACCGTTTACCACAATATATTCGTATGCCTTTTGAATAATTAGTACATTTATCTGTCGGGATTTTCCATAATTTTAACTATTTTTTTCAGTGTAGTCTGCTGCAAAT